>CAJHQP010002268.1:0-90019 GCA_905132765.1 Moricandia arvensis | reverse complement strand
CGAGCTTGATTTTGACCCCAACAGTTAGCGCCCAACTCGTTAGAATCGTGATGTTCTTGCGAGTGGTTAAACGTGGTGAGTTAGGCGGCATTAATGGCTGGAAGTCTGAAGGTGAATAGTAAGTTTTTCTTGTCAATAAGTATGTGGAGTAAGTTTTCAATTTTTTTACTTGCTTGCTTCCACAAGAACTTCTTTTAAGGTATAAAAATCTTTGTTTTCTTTCCGTTTCTTTCTTTTATTGGTCTTGATCATGTCTTCAGGCCAGAGAGCTTCAGGCAATGTTTTGCCTTCCTGCTTCGACCCCAATAGTCTTCTTACTCAAGATGGTGAAGTTGTCACGAAGGTCGAATTCGTGGCACACTCCGTTGATCCTGCGGAAGCCGATGCGTATTGGCTGGCTACGTGCAATTTAAAGGCTCCTCCACATGAGTCGTGGTATCCTCCCCAAGTTTGTACCAAAAGAATCCTTGGTTCTCCGAGCCACTGTTGTCCTTTGTACTTTGACACCATTCAATGTTTATGCCATGTCCTGGACTTGGTTAAGTTTCAACTTCCAAGGGCTGGAGAACGTGCAGATGCTCCTTCGGATAGTTACTTCACGTGTTACGATGCTTTTCTGCTGTGTTGCCGTTGGTGGTTTCCCATTCCGGTGGGGGGGAATTAATCAAATCCTAGATCGGTTTGGAGTGTCGATAAGCCAGATCACTCCTACCAGTTTGCAATATCTTATCGATATATTTATTCTGAGCTACGAGCATGGCATGAATCCCGATGCTGATTATTCGAGGCTTTTCTGAAGCCAGTTGGGTCGAAAAATTGCTCACATGTCTATTGAGCCTGCAGAATGATAAGGCTATAACAAGGGGTTTGCTTCGAATCCGCACGAGTATCGAAAGAAGTATTTTTTCGTATGCATAGAGAGTGCATCGGTCGAGGAGAGCTGCATTCCCATTTTTAGGAGTAGATGGAAGGGTATCTCGATTAGATATCCGTTGGTATTCTCATTTTGAAGATATCTAACCTTGTACTTACTTTGTTTGTTTTGCAGTTACTAATCCTCCGCCCCTGTTTCCTGAGGACTTGCTTATCTTTTGGGATCTTCTTCGGGGTGGTCCATATTTTTGGGCCACTTTTCTCCGAGACGAGTTCGTCTTGCGGTGGCGTTTCATCATTCTCGACTCCAACCCGACTTATCAGTTGAAGAAGAATCGGAGCCGAGTATGGACGAGTTTGTCCCTTTCGACTTCCCAACGAAGGTCAAGATCTCCTAAGGACAAACAGGTTGCTTTGAACAGGGATGAAGATGCTGTTGATGAGCTGGAGTTTCCCTCGGACGAAATGTTCCGTAATTGTTTTTATGGCAAAGCCATTGGAAGTGGTACTGATCGGTTTAACCCATCGGAGTTCGAAACACTTAGCCCCAAACTTGAAAACTTCTTTGAACTCGGGATGCCCCTGACTGAGAGTGAGCCCGTTGAGTGGCCACAGTTTACGAGTGCGTCGAAGATGTTCAACGGGGTTAGTACTTGCTTTTGGACGTTTTCTGTTTTTTGCCAAACCTTTTGCTAACTCTAAAATTTTGCAGGGTCTCCTAATCATGAACGAAGCTCTCAATGCTAGTCGCTTGGAGGCATGCACAACTCGGTTCAAGGCCGAGACGAGCAATAAAGAGATTTCCCGTTTGAAGGGTGAGATGGCGGCGAATTCTCTCCACGAGAGAGAGAGTTGGCCACAAAAGAGGCTCGTCGAGCATATCGGAAAGGGAAGAGGGAGGTCGCTGGGATCATGGAGAACCGTCGCGTCCAGTTCACGATTGAGTTCACAGATATGAAGAAGACAAACTAGTCCGTCAGTGACTACCGGGAGTGTCACGGTGTCGTTGGTGGATTGTCCCTCATGCAGGCCTCTGGATATTCTTACGACGAGAAGATTGCCGGGAGTCGAGTCACATACGTAGGAATGCGAACATGGACTCCATGAAACATCACACAGCCCCTGTTATCGACTGCTCGTTCGGGAGGTGGATGTCCAGAAACTACGATCCTGATCCACAAAATGTCGTTGGACTTTATGGGAAGGTGTTTCCTTTCATAATTATGTTTGTAGTTTACGTTTGGCCGAGTGTGGCCGTTTTACGTTTGCTTAGGACGAGTTCGGCCGTGTTAGACTATTGGGACTGGCCACTTGTGGCTTTGAATCCCTTGTCGCCTTGCGGCTTTATTGAATGAACTATGCTTATTTTAAAATAATATTGGAGTGTTTTGATTAAGTATGGTGGGAAGAATATGATTTTTCATCTCATATCTAACTCTACGTGAGTCGTTCTATTCGTTGCTCGTTTAAGACGGAAATGTTAGATATGTTTTTTTCAATTTTTTTGCGAATTTTCGTGAGCACTTAGATATGAACGAAGAGACATGTTTTAAGATCTCGTATCAGTTTGATATCATGCCTTGAGATGTTATAGATCAGTGTGCTAGGTTTAGTGCAAGACCTAGGTTTACCCTCCGTTTAAGGTTTCGATGACTAATCGACAGTTGGGTTACCTGTTGTGATATAAACCTGATTCGTACCAATTTAAAGTCCATGACAGCTTCTCGGCTTATACGACTTGGGTGGTAAGAATCGAGCATTTCTCCAAAGACAATTTTTAAATCGTTTAAAAGAGCTGACAAAAAATTTGGATTTTTTATAGCGCGCTATTATTCTAGTCGGATGTATGAGAACCTACGGAAGGTCTATTTTATCGTCCTTCCAGAGAACGGTTGATTATTCGCGGGCGCTAATCAGCGAATGTGATGTAAGAGCAAGTGTTATTTTTCGTACATTATATAGTCGCGGTCGGACTGTTTTTACGGTTCAAGACAGGAGATATATTTTCGAAGGTTTTACGCGATGTCTCACTTTATTTCTCGGAAATGTACCTTGTGTGAAAGATTGTTTCAAATTTTCGAGAGTGGGGTCGTCTCAAGTTTTGGTTGGAATTTGGGTTTTGACTGTGTGACCAAGAAATGTTTGTGAAGTATTGACGAAAGTGATTTTTTCCGTTTGGAAGTGTTGGGGTGAAAATCGGTCATGACGAAATCAACGGCTCAAGTCCCTGGAAAATGTTTCTTCTGAGGTTTTGACTCACAAAAGTTTTCAAAGAACGATCAAGCTGCAAGGAGCAAGTCATCATACGGCGAGTCCCACACGTAACGTCAAGTCGACACATGACGATCCCCAAACACAATATACGGGTTGCCATATGGTGACCCACTCTCACAGAACACAGGTCGCCATATGAAACCTGCACCCAGTAAGCACGGGTGGCCATATGGCGACTTGCATTCGGGAACACAAGTCACCATATGGCGACCTGCATTCAGGAAGCATGGCTCTTCATATGGCGACCTGCACCCAGCAAGCACGGGTCGCCATATGGCAACCTGCACTCGAGAAGCACGAGTCGCCATATGGAGAACCCGCAAAGCTCGGGTCACCGTATGGAGACCTGCACCTGCAAAGCACGGGTGGCCATGTGGCGACCTGCACTTGCAAAGCACGTGACGCCATATGGCGACCTGCATCCGTAAAGCATGGGTCGCCATATGGCGACCTGCACTTGCAAAGCACGGGTCGCCATATGGCGACCTGCAGACACAAGGCACGGGTCGCAATATGATGACTTGCCCATCAAGGTTACGGGTCGCCATATGGCGATCTGAACCCATACGAACCGGGTCGCCATATGGCTACCTAGGCTCACGGAATTCTGGCTCGTCAATTTGGGACCTTATTTCTCTCAATCAGTATCAAAATAATCTAGTCCCACTCTCATGACCTTCTGCTTCGAGCTAGGACCTTGCTGCCTCTCACTTTGTGTCGATCAGAGTTCTTGTTGAAATTTTACGATAAAAATAAGTAACACTCGACATACAAATCCTAGGTCGCCAAATGCAGCTCCTTGGTCGCCATATGGCGAGCTGGATCACTCCCTTTAACTTCTCTCTCGAATCTTGATAGAAACGCTTTTCGTTTCGTTCCAATTGGAGTTACTGTTGGAACTTTACAAGAAAAACCGCGGAGACTCGATTTCTCGTATATAAGTTCAACTCAATCGTATGGAAATGGCAACGGTCGACTAAACACCAAAACCGCCAGGATCAATCGTATGAATGCAGGCAGTCATTGTATAGGTTGTAAGCTAAGGAAACTTGCCCAAAAAAAAATAGTTAAACAAGCGAAGTTCAAGTTACTAACCGCGTTCACCATCCTGGAACCCTCCGCAAAGGCTTTCAACCTCCCCTGACCAACTATGGTAGGAGGAAGGTCAGAATGAGTCCTTAAAAAGGTCGTCAAAGTTACAATCCGATAGGGAAAAATTGCTAACGCCACTCCCATCACCCGAGGCAAAGTTGGAAGGCCATCCATGCAATGGGAAGTCATCCGAAAGGATTTCAATGTCTCCTAGCTCAACCCGTTTTCCCTTGGAGAGCCCTACATTCCCTCGAGAGACCAGAACATTCCTCGACACAAACTCGTCCATATCCGATTCAGATCCTTCTTCCACGACCACTTCGGGACGGACTCGCGATCAATGACACTGCAGCACCTTGCGAACTCGCTTCAGACTGAAAGAATTCCAAAAGATAGAACCATCCCAAAGATGATTCCTCACAGCGACCACGTCATCCGGGAACTGGACAAAAAATTTAGATACCGTCCGAAAAAACATGCGTATATCCAATCAATACCATAACGACCCCATTCGGTGCAGAAATCAAGAATGCAGCTCTCTTCGACCGACGCGCTATCAAGACAGACGGAAAAGAAGCACTTCTCCCATACATGACCATTTGAGATTGTCTCATTTATGATTGACATAAATGTCAAAGGCTTAAAGCGATACATCCCACCCGTTAGCGCCAGTGGCTTCAAAAGGGCCTTGAAATGGTCAACGCTAAAGGATACCCCATCCTCGTAACCCAATACCAGCACTACGATGAGGTGTTGAAGGCCCGTAAGCTTAATTTGCCCAATCGAAAACTTGAAATGGTTCAAGGTCTGAATAACAATCTATCGGAATGGAAACCGTAGACGGCAATGCACAATGTGCCCTTCATAACATGTAAATCACCCGCCGAGGGGTCATCGGCCCTTTCGCCCTGTCGTGGAATCCGAACTCCATGTTTTCTGGAACACAACCAAACTCCCGAATAGTGTCGAGGAGTGGCTACGAACTCTTTATCGGAAGGCTTCGGTCCCATCTGCGGGGACGCCTGCAAGGAAACTGCACTTCAGGTGGGGGAGTCATACTTTTGCACAAAGCGGCCCAATAGGCCTTGGCCACGGCGGGATCAACTGAGTGCCAAATAAACTCAGGTTTCGGAACGACCTCCTCGTCATCACGAATATCATCAAGATTAGTATGACGAGGCTCGGCTATCTTGGAAATCCTTGTTTTGGAAGACATTGCTCTAAGAGTAAAAAAACCAATGGGGGAAGAAAGAGAGAGAATAATTCTACCTTGGATTGTTTTCTTTGGGAAGAGTGAGCAAGTGAGAAAAAAATTCAACACTTACTCCACCTTCTTATTGGCAAGAATTTTTACTATTCATCCTCGGACTTTCGGCCGATGATTCCGTCTAACTTGCACAACCAGCTTAAACGCCTGCTAGATCCTCACGCTAAAAGCCCACAGCCTAACGAGCTGGGGGGGGGCTAACTATTGGGGACAAAATAGTTCACGACGAACTCAACAGTTCAAGTCCCATGAAAATGTTTCTTTGAAGGTTTTGGCTCACAAACGTTTTCAAAGAATGATCAAGCCGCAAGGAGCAAGTCATCATACAGTGACTCCCAAACTTAACATACAGGTCGCCACATGACGATCCGCGAACAAAACGTACGGGTTGCCATATGGCAACCCACTCTCATAGAAGACATGTCGCCATATGGCGAGCTGCACCTAGTAAGCATGGGTCGCCATATGGTGACCTGCATTCAGGAACACATGTCGCCATATGCGACCTGCACCTAGTAAGCACGGGTCGCCATATGGCGACCTGCACTCACAAAGCACGGTCACCATATGGCGACCTGCACCCGCAAAGTATGGGTCGCCATATGGCGACCTGAAATTGCAAAGCATGGGTCACCATATGGCGACCTGCACACACAAGGCACAGGTCGCCATATGGTGACCTGCGCATCAAGGTTACGGGTTTCCATATGGCGACCTGAACCCGTACCAACCGAGTCACCTATGGCGACCTAGGCTCCCGGAAATGCGGGTTGCTAATTGGTGACCTTACTTCTCTCAATCAGTATGAAAATACTCTAGTCCTGCTCTCATTACCTCCTACTTAGAGCTAGAACCTTGCTGCCTCTCATTTCATCTTAATTGGAGTTCATGTTGAGATTTTACGATAAAAATAAGTATGACTCGACAAACAACTCTTAGGTCGCCAAATGAAGCTCCCAGATCACCATATGGCGATCTGGATCACTCCCTTTAGCTTATCTCTCGAATCTTGATAGAAACGCTTTTCGTTTCGTTCTAATCGGAGTTACCGTTAATACTTAACGAGAAAAACCTCGGAGACTCGATTTCTCCTATAAAGTTTCAACTCAATCTTATCAAAATATCAACGGTCGACTAAATACCAAAACCGCCATGATCATACAAAGAGTTTGACATTTCCCTTGAATCGACGTCGTATCGAGAACCCTTTTCGGACAAATTGTAAAAACGCTTAAAGTCAGAAAAACAACCCTAGAGACCAAAACACGGTTAAAGACCCACTACGATTTCGTACGAAACCAGGCCCAAATATGCTACGAAGGTTTATTTCTGTCCGCAAGAAAAGATAAATGTTAAGTTTCGAGATAAATGTGAGGACTTGGCGGATAAATGTAAAGATCGGAGGGAAAAGGGGAATCTTCTCGAAGTGACATACTCGACCTAGGGCAGAAAAGGAAACACCAAACCGCCTTGAAGAGGAGTATATAAGAGAAGAAAAGACTAGAGACTCAAGGAGGACTTTTTAGCATTCATAGCAAACTTAGAGCAATAGGCATTTACTTTTGTTTTGTTATCTAGATGGCTTTCGATTAGGTTTTCGTAGTCAGATTGCTAGAGCTAAGGATCTCACTAAAAGCTTTTGTAGCCAAGGCTCATTACCTTCTTGTACGAAAGCTCTTACACAATTACGGAATAAAAAACTCTTTTCTCCCTTTCTCTTTTGAAAATTTCTTATCATATTTTTATCGTCAGTTTTTTCTCTAGTTTGTTTGGTTGCGTGGTGTTTGATTTAAAGCATATTATCCGGGATCTAGGGTTTCCTGACTCCTAAGTTTACGGAAATCGACGGTGTGGATTTTGGTTCCCACATGAACTTTGAATAGTTTTCGATAGATTGGTTTTTTTCCTACGATTTCCGTTTCCGGGTTGTACGATAGATGTTTCGTTCGTACTTGGGTATTTCCGAACACATCTTTTGATGTATATGAGATAAAAGAGATTTGTGATAATTTCTGGAAATCCTTATTGCGTTTTCTTACTATCGAAATTTTTAAAAATGTCGAGTACAAGAGTGAATATTGACAATTTTGGGAGTATACGAGTTTATATATACGTACACAATCCCCCTTTTTAGAGAGGGAGATAGCTGAAGTCGTCTTTTGACGAGCTGACTACGCAACCCTTTCAAGGATCAAGCCATCTCTTTGTTCAGTTGGCGCGCGAGTGTGTTTACTCGTTTGTTGCGCCTGCATTGGTCGCCTTGGGTCAGGGCGTTGGGCTTGCAAACTTGCTGGTTTTTGGTGTCTGAAACTGTTGCTTGAGTAGATGATGTCGAATCATCTTTCTTCGAAGTATTTTCAGCCGATGTCTGAGTTATCTTCGCGAGTTTGGTTTTACCGTTGTGAAAGTCGTGACTTGCCTCAGCTTATTTTTGGCAAGTAGCAAAGTCGGGGTTGCTTCTTCCATTCGCAGATTGCGGAAATTCCGTTAGGAGTCGGGAATTTGATGCCTAGATGATATGTTGATAGGATTACCATCATGGCGTTCCCATGATGATGTTGTAGATGGTGGGGTGGTCGAAGATCGCGAATTTGACAATTTTCGTGACTTCCTTTGCCATCACTGGGAGTTTGATCGATCCGGGAGTCATCGACGTAATGCCCGAAAAACAGGTTAACAGTTTTGGCGTTCGTTTGACTTCTCCCAGCTCGACGTTCTTCCTTTTGAAAGTATCACGAAAGATGACATTGACCGTGCTTTCCGTGTCCACATGGATTCTAGCGACTTTGAGATCCCTGATTACGAGATCAATAACGAGTGGGTCACTGTGGGGCTGGTCAATTCCACGAGCTTCCTCTTCTTCGAAGGTGATGGCTCTGTTTAGAACATTTCAGGGTGGAGACTAGCTTGGCCAGCTTGGGCTTGACTCAGATTTCCGCTGATAGGACTTGATTGACGAGACCGTATCGCCGTTGTACTGCGACCCTCCGATGACCATGTTTACTCTAAGACAATTGTCGTCGCTGCCCTTTTTGTTTTGTCTCCTTCCAGGTTTTTCGCCCGACTGATTTCCCCGAGAAGAATTCTCCGATTGCGGGGTCTTATCAGTCTTTGGGGGCGATCGGAATCGCGGATGAGATCCTTTACGCTCGTTATATCATAGAGCTCTCATGCGAGAAACTTCACATCAACCTTGTCCTGAGAACATTGCAGTTGATGATTGTGTGACCTCAGGTCTGGTGGAAGTCGTAGAAGGTGTTCTCATCGTACTTTGAATTTCCGGTCCATGTGTTACCCGTCGTTTTCCCTTGTTCCGATCCGGAGTTGATGGCATAGTTATGTGCTCCCTGGAGATCTTCCCCCTTGTGATGGACGTACTTGTCGTTATGAGAGTTTTTCTTTTTCCGCTTCTTGTCTGATGCCGAATCTTTCTAGGACGTCTTCATGTATCAATGGTTGAAGAACAACATCCAGCGATCGTTTGGAATGTTAAGGACTTAATATGCTCATGAATAGAAATTCATGTTCAATGCACAAGTCTGGTGGCAGGTTGTACGATATAAGAATTACAGGCCACAATGAATATACCTTTCAGACATTCCAAATGGACTAAATCCACCTGTGCATAACCAAAAATAAATATTTCGACTATTTCTTGCGAAATTTGGGTGTATCTTATTGAAATGTTTCCACTCTCTTGCATCTAATGGATGAATGACATCTCCATCCTTCTGGACATGTTCAGCATCCCATCTTATTGATATTTCACCGCTCTTACTTCCGCGGCCGTTTTCATGATGTAATCACGGAGATCGCGAATCTCGAGATCATCTCCAATGGTTTTTGGACCACGTCGGCATTTTATGCGAGTGATCTGAGCCTGCTCTTCGGTTAGTTTTCTTCTGTTCTACGAGAAGATGTTTTCTTCTTCTTTGGTCATGGGTTTGTCGAACAGGGAGTCTTCCTAAGCCTCGCGGTTTCTTGTCCTTCTCGGATGCACGTCAGCGCCTTCTTCTGAATTATCAGACTGAATTCTGGGATCCAAGTTGACACGTTCGACCTCGTGTTCCTCTGTTCCATGCTCCAGTGGTGGAAGGTTTTCAGATTTTTTCTGAGAAGGGGTTGTCTCTCTAAGATATTGTCCTAATGGATTTTCCCGTGAGTTTCCAGGCCTGTAAAGTGTAGTTTCGAAGTCGAGTCTTCTCTCGTGAACCCTAGTGGTTCCACAAGGACGAACTACTGGCGCCCTTTCTGTTAGGGTTTTGACCTGTTCAGCGAGAGATCCCATGAGTTTTTCCTGTTCTTTCGACTTCTTTTCAAAAGCGGAGAACATCGTTTTTCACCTCCTCGAACGCCGCGGTGTTGGCATCAGTGTTAACTGCGATAACATTCGCTGCAGAAGTTTTGACGTCGTCGCCGATGCTTCCATCATTACGATTTTGTCGGTTGGTTTGATCGTCAGTAAACATGTCCGATCGAGCGTTTGTGGCTGAGAGTTAGATTGATTTGTAATCCCTTACTTCTAGCGCCAAACTGTGGGAACCAAAATTCACACTGTAGATTTCTGTAAAATAAGAAAAGTTAAGAAACCCTAACTTTCCCAGAGGTCCCGGATTTCTCCTAAGCCGAATGTCAAGCAATCAGACAATGGAAATAGGCGAAACAATAAATTGATAAAAGTGAATTTGTGAATGAGCGTTACAACAGGTAAAACCTCGGCTGCAAGAGCTGTTGGCAAGCTCCCTAGTTCTAATCACCTAAGACTTGTTAACCTAGTTGAGTCGCAGCTCGAGAATAGAAAACAAATAATTTCCTAAATCGCTCTAACTGCTAAATTTTGCTGTGTCTTTCGTGTCCTCTCGTCTCTAACCTTTGCATTCCTTATATACTCCTCTTTAAGGTGGTCTACTCTTTCCTTTTCTACTCTAGAGTCATTTTTTCTCTTTGAGAAAATATTCCATTTTTCTTTGATCTTCATGAGTATCCCTCGAAACTTAATATTTATCTTCCGGACTTGACATTTATCTTCTCATGTGAACAAGGGATAAACCGCCATAGTATCCTTGGGCTCATTCCCATCTAAAAACATAAGTGGGCTTTTAGCAGCGTTTTAGACCTTTTCAGGTCGTTTTTGACTTTAACGTTTTTACAATTTTCCGAGAGAAAACCTTTGGTACAATATTAGTTTTTATAAATAGTTCAAACTACTCTTGTAGTTGAGGCAACTTTGGAGTTAAGTCAACATTTTTTGTTTTATACGAACAATTTGAAGTCATATGAGAAACAAAAAGTCTTTACGATTTTTATTGTAAAGTTCCAACGGTAACTACAATCGAGACGAAACAAGAGATAGCGTGACTGAGGTTCAAAAGAGACACTGATCAAAACCAAGACGGATGGTCCTGATCCAACTCGCCTGATGGCGAGCTGGACGTGGATGATCAAACTCGCCATCAGGCGAGTTGGACGAGGATGGCCTAACTCGCCACCATGCAAGTTGGATGGCAATTTTAACTCGCCTGTTGGCGAGTTGGACAGCGACAGTCTAATTCGCCATCAAGCGAGTTGGTCGAGCTATCCCAACTCGCCTGATGGTGAGTTGGGCTTGGTCCATTCAACTTACCGTCAGGCGGGTTGGACACAATTGTTTTTGGTCATCTTTTTGCTTGATGATGTAGTTTTTATTAGGCACACTCAAATTAACACTATGAGCTTATTTTTACTATCTCAAATAAGAAGTTCAGTGTAGTACTTAGAGATCGAATCCACCGAGACTCTAAGATCACACAATAGATTTATTGCTTCTAAATAAAGCTAGATGAGAGTATTGATTTTTGAATAGTGAATTAAAGTTTGGTTTAGTTTGTGAAGATTATTGAGAAATATTTGACTTAGGAGAACTCTCGGGTAGACTAAGTATTGCGGACTAACAAAATGTTAATGGTTTTAGTGAAGCGTTGTTCTGAACTTAAACTCTAGGGTTTAGATAAGTCACTCTCGTGATTCTTAACGAAGTGTCGATCGACGGCCGATGCATGGTATCGATCGACGGCCGATGCATGGTATCGATCGACACTATTTCTAAACAGATGCGATTTATATGTTTGATATGTTCTCTAAACTTCTAGTTCAACTATCGTTTGTTACTAGAGTTTTAGACTGTTTAAGATATGTTTTAGGATATAACCAAGCTCTCGTTTGCGCTATAACATCCTATAATCTAAAGTTGAAGTGATCAGGTTCAACTTAGCATTAAGATCTACTTAAACAAAGAACTAATTAGAATAACCCTAACATTTTTATAACATCAGCAAGCCATTAACTACCCTAGGATAACCCTAAATCTAACAATAGACTACTCAGACATGATTGTGATAGACATGATAAATAGATGAATGAATTGCATAGAAATAGTAATAATAAAACAAGGGAGTTTGAGATCTTATTCTGAGAATGGAATAGATCTCTCTCTCCAAAGTTAGCCGTGAAGGTTGCAAGTATCAAACGAGTTGTCAAACAAGTGTATCTTGCAAAAGAGCTAGTAAACCTAATAAATGGCCAAAAATCCGGCCAGAGACTTGTCTTGCAATTAGTGAAGCTTCTGGGTAAAATTATGATTTATTCAAATCATTAACAAGGCGGAAGTGCTGAGCGTCGATCAACACTCATGATGAGACGTCGATTTGATGGTCTTAACGTTCTCTGGTTATGACTTCGAGTTTTTGGTTGAACATTCTTCAATGCTCCAAAATGATCTAAAAGCTCCAATTGCTTCCAATGAGTACATGAACCTGTAAAGACTATAAAACAATACCAGTTGCATATAAAAAACTAAAACCATATATATATATATATATATATATATATATATTAGGGGTAAAATCAGGTAAAAACCATGACATATCAACTCCTCCAGACTTATCCATTGCTTGCCCTCAAGCAAAACATAGAATGAATCAGTAAAAGGTTTGAAAAGACAAAGAGTTACCAGCTCCTTAGAACATTGTTTCGCCTAAGTTTTTATTGCAACCACATCTAGAGTATTTACATGTACTTTCTTAGCTAATACCACAACCTACCAGAAGCTATCTGACACATCCTCCACTATCTGTATTTAAATACATAATATAAGGTGCATGCTTTATCCTAGGAATATCGATCAGATGACACATGGACTCTTACCAAAGCAAGTGTCTGAACCACAAGTAACTTTGCTAATCCTTTTCCTCTCTCTTCTTTCTCCTCTGAATATTTTTATATCTCAAATTCAGTGGACAATGATGGACAAAGTTGTAGGCGAATAGTGGGATCATCAGTACTGTACATACCCCTCCCTTCCAATAATGTGTGATCATTCCTTTGAATTAGAATAATGGGGTCATTGGTAATGTACCTACCCCTCTGCATCTTAGAAAATCGTCTCAATCTTTTACTTATAGATGCTGAAGAAAGGTGAGAGGAGGATTAGGAAATAAAGTATTTTTTACCTTTCAGATTTCAAGAGGATTTCGATCCTATGTATACCAAACCCCGAAACAAGCAAATATAGTTACTTAGGTTGGAGGTTAGATTTGGTTCCTTCAGAAGTTCTTAGGAAGTGTGGGTATTACATGATAATCAATATATTTAGCTTTTCCATTCAATCTAAGAATGATGCAACAAAATGTTCCTGAAAAAGGTTATAGTCTATAACTAACTTCTAACTTTGACTCAGTAAAACATTTTCTTATAATCAATAGTAAGAAAGAAAATATCAAAAATAAAATATGGTGTTAGTAACTACCTCCCCCAGACTTGAATAACATGTCTTGGTGTGAAAATATTCTGAGATTGGTGGGATTAAATAAATTGGAATGTAAATAAGTTAGTTGTTAGGATTTAAAAACTCGTACCTTTCTGTGATAGTCGCCATCGATCGACAGTGCCTAAGGACTACCGATCGATGGTCGACGGTCAGCATGAAACCCTCAGCAAGTAACCGTATAAAATGTCTAAGACCTCAACATTCTTATCATCTCTCTTGGTGTTAGCATTGTTAAACACTGAAAAAATCAAGTTAAAGCAGCAAGTAATGATAATAAACATGAGTTCTAAAATCCAACATAATAAACGAAACAAAATAAGTCATGCACAAGTCTGAAATAAAGATAAAAGGGAGGAGAGCAATAATGTTGACTACTCTTCCTCACTCTGGTAAGCGGACGGCTGAAGCACTGGCACCTGGTCATCGCCTCTAGCCTACTCCATATGGCCTGAAGTGCACCCACCACAAATCGCTGGAAGTCTCTGTGATCGTGGGTGGGGGTCTTTGGGAATGATGGCTGAGAGGGTGGCGGTGCTTCTGCATGATCCTCTTCAGGCGCATGTGCTGCTCTGAGTCCCCCTCTGTGGCGTATATGCATAGGTGCATTGCACACGAGGCACTCGTCTGGCCTGAACTCGAGGCGTGCAGGGGTGTCGGTGAAGTCCACCACATTGGTCTTTGAAAGTCTATCATGTGAGGCCCCACATAATCTACAAAGAACAAGAAGCGTCCTTCCTTCAGCCATCCTTCCCTTGTAAGGTGAGACTCATCCATATACTCAATCTCAGACTCCACAGAGGCTACCTGAAGGCTGATCTCAAGGTGTAAAAAGATGGGTGTCAAAAGGCTCCCCACTGTCTCCTTCTTCTTTTCATATCCCTTGAAGGGTTTCCCCTTCTGGGACACTAAGTGCTCAGCAAAAATAGTCCCCAGGTTCACCTGCTGGTTGCTCACGGTTGGTGAAACGACCTCGTCATCGAGCTCAACCAAGCCCCTGGCGGACTTGTACAGCAATGTAAGCTCCTGAACCCTAAGCTTGTTGGGCTCCATCTTGCACAATAGGGTGTTGGTAAGGATCTGCAAAAAGTAGTGCAAGGACGGGTGGCAGACGTCTGTCTGTGTGGCTGAGCTGAAGTTAAAATGGCTTGTGGCTATCAGTCCCCAGAGAGTGATCTGTCCAGGGAAGGAAGGAAGGAAGGTACTCTGGGTTGTTAAAGTTGAGATGCGGCAGAGGTCAGGGATCGTGTTGTTGTATCTGATGCCTCTAATCATAAAGGTCAAATAGGCCTAGGTCGCCCTCTTTGTCTGTCTGGATTTCTGATAAATCACCCGAGCTATGGCCATAAACTGTCAAACAAGGTCGGGATTGAGTGAATATGGCCTAGTAGCCATTGTTCCCATCCCTAGCTCGCTCATCATATAGCAGACATCAGAACAGAGCCCCAGCTTTGTCAGGACGTCTCAGTCGATTAACATGGTGGGCTCGATGGAAACGCCTTGCCAGGCATTTTATTAGAGGCTGACGTAGTCGTCCCAATCCTGAGACACATCTCTGTGGGTGCATCCCCTCGTGGCTACAACTGCCTTATGGTCAGGGTAATGCTCGAACATGTCAATCATCTCCCTCTCCTCCTTAGGCCAATGGTCACAACATGGACGTCCTGATGGTGCAAAACTGGAGCTACCAACATCGAAACACGCTTTGGTTCTTCTCTCGCTCCTCTGCAGTCGCAAAATAAAATAGAATCAGCAATTACGCTCAAATCGTTACGACAGTCGATCAACGGTCCCTCGCGGGCGTCGATCGATGGTCTGTCGCGATTATCATGAGATTTTTAACTCTCAAATCGAAAAAAAAATCGTGCAAACAACAATTACAATCAGTTGATAACTCCTATTCTAGTAATCTATCACCCTAAACCGTTCTAAATTCAGACCTATACCCTAATTTTTTTGATTTTTCCCTCAAGCCCTAGAAACTCTCTAAACTAAGAGATTTAGAGAACATACCTTAAATATCGTTTGATTAAGTGAACTAAAAAGATAGAGGAGGTAAAATCGAGTGGGTTAGGCTCAAGAACGAGCAAAATCGGCCAAAAATTGAGAGAGAAATTGTCTCTTAAACTTCGCAAGGTTTTGGCGGTTATGGAGTGTTTATGAAAAAGGGTTGTGTCGAGCTTATACAGACTCGACGCTCCACCGTTGATCGATGGTCCTATAGGGACGTCGATCGATGGTCGCTCCCCTTATTTAATTTTAATTGTTCTCGTGCATAACTATATATTTATTATACATTTTATATCTTTGTTATTATTATTTATTATATTACAACTAAATTTCTTTAAAAACTTTCAAAAATTAAAGTTTAAAATTTAGATATTCACAAGTGGATTGCCTCCCACTCAATGTTTTTTTAAGGTCGTACGCTTGATAGGAAACTGGGCTTATCAATCGGGATTTGTCATCTCTAGAGGCGTGGTCTGAGAATGCGGAATTTCAGCTCTAGCCCAGTAATGCTTTATTCTTAGCCTATTCAATGTGAAGTCCTCCCATTTCGGGTTAGTCAGAACAATTGATTCATAAGGTGTAACTTCTATCACGGTGAAGGGTCCTAACCAATGAGAACGCAATTTCCTGGGAAATAGAGTTAACCGAGAGTTGTACAAGAGTACTTGGTCGTTAGGTACGAAATGCCTAGAAATGATTTTCTTGTCGTGATAGGCTTTAGTTCTCTTCTTGTACAACTTTGAGTTCTCATAGGCGTGATACCTGATCTCGTCTAGTTAATTCAATTGGGTTGATCTTCTTTCTGCAGCGGGTTTGGCACAAAATTTGATGCTTTTATGGCCCATTCTGCTTTGTGCGCTAGCTCAACTTGGATATGGCATGCTTTTCCATAGAGTAAGTGGAATGGGGTGGTTCCTGACGATGGTTTAAACACGGTTCGGTAAGCCCAAAGTGTGTCATCCAATTTTAAAAACCAGTCTTTCCGGGTTGATCCTACCAGCTTTTCTATGATTTCTTTGATTTAACGGTTGGATACTTCTACTTATCCACTAGTCTGAAGATGATAAATTTTTGCTACTCGATGGTAAACTCCATGTTTCTTGAGTAGTTTTTTGAACACTTTGTTAATGAAGTGGGTACCTCCGTCGCTTATTGCGATTCGTGGAACTCCAATTCGGGGAAATATTATATTTTTGAAAAGTTTGACGACTATAGCAGCGTCATTTTTTGGAGTGGATATCGCTTCAACCCATTTGAATATGTAGCCTAGAGCGACTAATATGTATACGTTTCCGTGCGAATAGGGAAAAAGGCCCATAAAGTCGATGCCCCAGCAGTCAAACACTTCAACTTCAAGTATGAAATTCTTTTGCATTTCGTCTCTCTTGCTGAGTTTTCCTCTCCTTTGAAAGGGATCACACTTTGATACGTAAGCTTGAGCATCTTGAAAAATGGTGGGCCACCAAAAGCCTTCTTGTAGAATTTTTAACACTGTTTTAAAAGTGGCGAAATGCCCTGCATATTCTGATCCATGACAATGATACAGAATATCTGCGTTTTCG
This sequence comes from Moricandia arvensis, assembly GCA_905132765.1. NCBI lineage: Eukaryota > Viridiplantae > Streptophyta > Magnoliopsida > Brassicales > Brassicaceae > Moricandia > Moricandia arvensis. The sequence continues at coordinate 73,140 of CAJHQP010002268.1, read as the reverse complement.
CTTGCAGCAATGCATCGTCTGTATATGTCATCAGAACAATGTTTGTAAAGGTAGGTTTCGTCCCAGTGATATCTCTAGATTTCTCTCAGAAATTTCTTTTTGTGGTATCCTTTAAAAAGCTCTGATTTTATGTCAACTGCAAGATAGTTCACTGTATTCTGCGTACCAGGGTCTATCAGAGGTGTTCAAGGCACACACCCCCAACTAAAACTTCTACATCCGGGAGAATCAATGTTTGGAATCGACGGATTGCATTCAACATTTTTATCGAGTGGAATAGTTATCTCGTCTTGCTTTTCGGAATTGGCATTGATCGACGGTTCTTCGCAAGCGTCGATCAATTCTTCCTCATCCGACAAACCCACATGACCGACGAAAGTCGATTCTGTTTGGTAGACATTTTTATATGTAGGAAATTGTCGGTAGGGACGTTGTCTTCGACTCTTATTCGAGATAGGTGATTTGGCACTCCGTTTTGAATTCCTGTAAGAGGAGAATTCATCTAATAAGCCTAGGTTTCGCATTCTTTTTGTTCATTAAATTCTTCAAGGTGGCGTGGTCAGTATGGACGATTACTTTTGATCCGACTAGATAAGAGCGAAATTTTTCGAGGGAGAATACTACAGCTAGTAATTCTGTTTATGGTGTCGCGTAATTGCATTGTGCATCATCGAGAGTCCTACTAGCGTAGTATATAGCGTGCAACTTTCTGTCTTTTTTCTGTCAGAGCACAGCCCCACAGCGAAATCGTTGGTGTCACATATAATTTCAAAAGGTAAAATCCAATCCGGTGCTTGCACAATAAGAGCAGATACAAGGGCTGATTTGATTTCTTTGAAAGCTGTCACACATTCAGGTGTGAAGTCGAATCTCACTTCTTTACATATGAGTGTTGTAATAGGTCTAGCAATCTTGCTAAAATCTTTTATGAATCTTCTGTAAAATCCAGCATGTCCTAAGAAGCTTCTAACGTCTTTCAGGTTTAAGAGTGGTGGTAAATATGTTTCATAAAGAAAAACATATTTAAGTCCAAACGGGAGCGGTTTAGGCTCAACCTTGGGTGCTTTCTCCTTACTTCAGTCTTCAGTTATTGAAGGCTGTCGATCGACAATGGGCTTTGCCCGTCTATCGACGGTGGTCGATAAATCAATTTCTTCAATTTCGACGTGCACTAATTCTTTGGCGGTATCCATCAAGCTCGCATATTCCTCAGCTCGATCATCCAACGAAAAGATTTTGCTTTCCGGAGATGTGATTGCTCTATCCAATAGAATATTTGAACACATATCCATAAATGAATCTTCAGCTAATTCAGAAAGGTGATCTAAATGGTAGGCTTGACCATCGATCAAGGGTTTCTTGATTATCTTTTGCATGTCAAAAACCATAGGTATATTACCGAGATTGAGATATATGTGTCCTTCTTTGACATCAATGATCGCTCTGGTTGTAGTCAAGAAGGGTCTTCCCTAAAATTAGAGATTTTTTGGGTTCTTGCTCATATTGTAGTACTACAAAGTCTGTAGGTATAAGACAGTCAAATGAGAATGGGCACATCTTCAAGTACACCTTCTGGAATCCTAGTGGATCTATCGGCTAAAACGAGAGTGATCCCAGTAAACTGAAATTGAGTTAGCCCAAGGGCAATTGCAACTGAGTAAGGCATCAAGTTTACAGTAGAGCCTAAATCACAGAGTGATCTTTGGAATCTCTCATTGTGGATGGTGCAATCTAAGACAAAGCTACCGGGATCAGGAAGTTTAGCTGGAGTTTCTCCTTGAATAATCGCACTCACCTCCTCGGATACCATCATTATGCTAGGTTCTTTTTCACTGAACACTCGTGATAGTTCTTCTTTCACATATTTCTTGAGTGTAGATGAAACATTTATTGCATCGCTAAGAGGTATCTCAAGGATCATTTTTTCAAAAGCTTTCTTGCATATCGCTCGATCTTACTCTTTTTTTTCTTTCGCATTATTATCAAGAAAACGAGATCTCTGTTGGTAAATCCTAGTTTTGACTGGTTTTGTTAATTTTGGGTTGGAGGTTGGGCGTCGATCGATGGTATTACGGTACTCTATTTCTGTCTCTTTCTCTTTCGAGTTAGTTGGCGATTCCTCTAGGTCATCAACGTGGTCTCATATTTGTATTTCGGGAAGAATTTTAGGACCATGCTCGTCAATGTCAATGTGAACGGGGTTTGATTTTTCTTTCTCGTCATGCGCAAATCTAGCGAATTCATCAATGGTGATGCTTTCTTTTGCGCTAGGAGTTAGTCGTTTTCCGCTTTGTAAGGCTACAACATTGACATGACTCCTAGGGTTTGTGTCTGTCATACAAGGTAGGACACCTTCTTCTCTCCTAATAGACATGGCGTTATTTGCGACTTGGTTGTCAATCCTCTTAATTTTCTCACTCATAGTTTCAAATTTTTTCGTCATCTTCATGTATAATAAGTCTAATTTATTGTTGAGGTTGGCGGCTACCTTACGTTTTCTTTGGAATACTTGATCCATTCTTGATTTAGAACTTGTTTCATGTTTCTTCACAGTTATGTCGTAGTTGCTTGAGAAACTTTCAATTTTTTCCCAAATTGCTGATCGTGTAGCTTTATCGCATACGTGAACTCAACCTTGTCTTTTTCTCTTGGAAGAAATATCATTGTTCTCGCCACTTTGTTCGGACAGAGTATTTTTATCTAGAAGATCTGCTACTGAAGCCAAAGTCTTTTTATCTTGGATAAAGTGCTTCTATTATGCGGACGTTGATGGTTGCTTTCTTCGGTATCCCTCCTCTCAAAGGCTGTACCTAAAACTATATTTTCAATTAGCCTCTTAGCATCCTGAGGATTTCGAGTACCAAAGTTCCCCTCACTGGCTGTATCAAGGATAGTTTGTTAGTCGAGGTTTAGCCCTCTATAGAAAGTGTTGATGAGTTGGGGTTCCGAAAAACCAAGGTGTGGGCATGCGAATTGGTAGTCCTTGAACCTTGCCCAAGCGTTTTTAAAGGATTCGCGGTCACCATGAAAGAATGTCGAAATTTCTTTCCTCGCTTCCCAATATTTTCTTCGTCGAAGAAGGGATTAATGAAAGCGTTTGTGATATCCTTCCAGTAAATTAGGGATCCTGGTGGTTGCAGGTTTAACCACTTCTTTGCTTCCCCTACAAGGGAAAAAGGGAAAAGCTTGCAACGGTTGAAGTCATCATACACAATGTCTTCTATAAGCTAGATGTGATCGCTTGGGTGTTCAGTGGGAAAACCACTGAGCGGATTTTTACTTATAAAAGCAATGTAATCAGCATTAAGATCAGAGTTTCCAGCGTGGTATCGATCGGCTCTACTTATAAATAAAAACAATTTATATGTTTGATATGTTCTCTAAACATCTAGTTCAACTCTCGTTTGTTACAAGAGTTTTATATTGTTTAAAATATGTTTCAGGGTATAATCAAGCTCTCGCTTGTGCTATAACTGTTAATCCCTTATTTTCGAAATAACATAATAAATAATAATCTCTTGAAATCTCCACTTTATTAGTTCGCAAAAGTCATCTCAACACCATAAATCCAATAAATAGAATAATATCCAAAACAACGATAAGCATAAATCCAAAAGTCTGAAATAGAAATAAAATGAAAATGCCCAAAAGCACCAATCCGAAATGATCACTCCTGATCGTCAGTCTTACCTAAAAGGGGGAAAAAGAAGGTTGAGAAACATGGGAGTCACTCAATGAGGTATTGGATACTAGACACGCAAACCTCTAATTAAGAAAATAGAACTCCCATTATGGAAGTTTAGCTCTAACATGAACAAATACGACGCCTAAAATATCACACAAAATAGACAATGCCATAATATCATAAGGCTAATCCATACACCCCGCATTTTCCTAATGAGGATATACATACTCTGTGTCGATAGTACAGAAGTCCGTCTTTGTACCCCTGCAATCATACTCCTGCATCGATATACAAACGTCTATGCACCCCACAATGTCTCACACATCTGCGCCGCTAGCTCAGACATCCCTGGCCCTGCAATCTCTCACATAGACCTTATATTTATAACTAATATATGTATATATAAATTAACATCAAACAATCCAATCAACGGCTGAATCCTCTAGACCCCTAATTCCGATTTACAATCAATATCGTAACTATCAAGCAAGACTCGATAATAGATGGAACATGTCTTGAAACTAAACTACGATAAGAAGAATTCTATACTAGTACGAAATTGATGGAATAGACCCTCACCTTAGCAACTTGGAGAAGTGGTATCTATGAACTCCAGCTGCTCAAAAAGACACCAAATCTGAAATCAGGGCGAAATATCGAGTCAGAGCGCCTTTCGAACGGGTTAAAACATATAAACGGTGGTCTGGTCAAAAAGTCAACTCACTGATCAAAGGTCACTCGGTTAACGCTTACCCAAGCCGGTCAACCCTTGACCAAGTTGAAATTGAATTGAACCAGGCGGTTTGTTTAAATAGTGGATACTGACCTAGGGTTTCCAGCAACTCTAATGGGCTTTGCTGGGCCGAATAACAGGATCTGAAACTGGGTCGTTACAATTCTCCCCCACTAATAAGGTATTCGACCCTGAATTCTGCTCATGAACCGACTGTCCAATAGCATCCTATAAAAGCTCTGGATAGTCCATCCTCATCTGAGTCTCAGTCTCCCAAGTATCCTACAAGATCCCTTCTCTCTCCCAACGGGCTTTGACCAACATGGTCTTCATACCCTAATCTGCTTTCACTTGCCAATCCAAGATATCCACTGGCTGAATAAGTGCAGATAGCTTATTTACCAAGGTCACTTGGTGGCTGCTGCAAAATAAGCTCTGGCTCTCTCACAACCTTTCTCAATACTGAGACATGGAACACATCGTGAAAATCTGACAGCTCTGCTGATAACTGTAATATATAAGCCACTGCTCCAATCCCCTCCACAATGGGGTATGGTCCCATATATCTCGGTTTAAGCTTTTTTAGCTTCCATGTCTTAGATCCTCTCTGAAATGTCCTTATTTTCAGGTACACTAAGTCGCCCACCTGAAATCCAAATCTTTCTGACCCTTATCTGCATAACTCTTCTGACGGTCATGAGCTTCCTTAAGCCGAGTCTTGAGCATCTCTACCTACTCGACCATCTTTTGACCCATTGCTGGTTCTAAGTCTCGTCACTCCCCAATTCTGTCCAACAAAGTGGTGTACGGCAAGGCCTACCATAAAGTGCCTCATATGGTGGCATCTCAATACTCGAATGATAGATGTTATTGTAGGCAAACTCTGCTAGAGGTAAAAGTTTTCCCCAACTTCCTTCCCAATCCAAAACGCAAGCTCTGAGCATATCCTCTAAGGTCTGAATAGTCCTCCTTTATTGTCCATATGTCTGCGGATGGTAAGATGTAATCATATGGACCTTTGTCCCAAGCGCCTTCTAAAAGGCTCCACACAATGCAGATGTAAACTTTGCATCTCGATCTGATACAATGCTAACAGGAACTCCATGCAACCTCACAATATCCCTGACGTAAATATGCGCCAACTGCTCAGTTGTGTTTGTCTTCTTAATTCCCAAGAAATGAGCTGACTTGGTGAGTTTATCCTCAATCACCCAAATAGAACTTCTCCCTCTCAAAAGTAATCGGGAGTCCAGTCACAAAATCCGTAGTCACCATGTCCCACTTCCACTCTGGCAAGGGGAAGTTATGCAGTAACGCTCTATGTACCTGATGCTCAGATTTAACCATCTGACACGCCTGTCACTGCGATACAAATGTAGCCACATCTTTCTTCATACCAGGCCAATGGTAGTCACGGTTCAGATCTCTGTACATCTTAGTGCTTCCCGGATGGATAGAAAACGCGAGTTATGTGCTTGCTGCAAGATCTCCTTCTTCAACAGTTTATCGTCTGACAGAAAAACTCGGTTCTGATACAAGTACACTCTGCTCGAAGCTGTGTTATAGCCAATACTCTCTATCTCGATCTGCTTGCACAGAGCCTCATCATTATCATGAGCCTTTAGTATCCTCCACAATAAATCTGCCTATTCTAAAGCCTCAAGAACATTTGTCTCCCTCTAAGCAGTAACAACACACAATCTGAGACTAGCAAGTGTCCTAGTCAGCTCATGAACCTCTTTGGTTCCTGAAACATTGCTCATTTGCCTGCTTAAGGCATCTGCCACCTGATTGGCCTTACCCGGATGATAAGTGAAATCCAAGTTTTAATCTGCTAACAACTCCATCCATCTACACTGTCTCAAATTTAGGTCTACTTGCGTAAAAATATATTTCAGACTCTGGTGGTCTGTGAGAATATGCACCTTCTCTCCATACAAATACGACCTCCAAATTTTCAGCGCAAATACAACTGCTGCCAATTCTAAATCATGAGTAGGGTAATTACCCTCATAATGTCTCAACTGACGTGATGCATACGCAATGACATGACCCTCCTGCATCTGTACACATCCCAGACCAATACCTGATGCATCTATATAAACCTCATATGGTATCCCGGGTCTAGGAAGTACCAAAACTATTGTTTCCTTCCACTATCGTTTCAGCTCTGTGAAACTCCTCGAACAAACATCTGTCCAAACAAACATGACGTCCTTGCCTGTTAATTGCGTAATCGGCTTGGCGATACTGGCAAAAACCTTGACTAATTTCCTGTAATATCCTGCCAATCCCGAAAAAACTGCGAATCTCAGTAGCACTCCTAGGTGTAGACCACTCTGATATTGCTGTAATCTTTTCTGAATCTACTGCAACCCCTTCTTTAGAAACCACGTGACCCAAAAACCCAATCTTCCTCTGCCAGAAGCTACACTTACTCAGCTTAGAAAACAACTGATGGTCTATAAGCTTACCCAACATAATCCGCAAATGATCTACATGATTCTCTCTGCTACGAGAATAGATCAAGATATCATCAATAAAGACAATCACACTTATCCAGGTGCTCGCGAAACACATCATTCATGAGGTGCATAAACGCTGCAGGTGCATTCATCAACCCAAATGGCATCACCACAAACTCATAATGTCCATAACGTGTACGAAAAGCCATTTTCCGCACATCCTTATCAGCTATATCAACCTGGTGATACCCTGATGTCAAATCAGTCTTACAAAACCATGAAACTCCCTGAAACTGATCCAACAACTCATCAATACGCAATAGCAAATTCTTATTCTTGATGGTCACCTTGTTCAAGCCTTTGTAGTCTATACAAAGTCTGAAACTTTCATCTTCCTTCTTCACAAACAATATCGGTGCTCCCCAAGGTGAAGTACTTGGTCTGATAAAACCCTTATCTAGTAGCTCCTCCAACTGCTTTTTCAGCTCTGCCATTTCTGCTGGCGCTAAAAGGTATGGAGCTCGTGAAACCGGCGCTGTCCTGGCTCCAACTCAATTGTGAGTACGCTCCTCTAGCTGGCGGTGGCCCCTTTAAGACCTCAAATACATCCTCGTACTCTGAAACTATTGGAACATTCTGTAGCTCATGTTGTCCATCTTCTTTAGCCATCGAAATGGTATCTAAGTATCCCTCTGCTCCTCTCTCCAGTAGCTCCTCAGCACGCAACATAGAGACTATAGAAACTCCAAATGTGTCTGAATACCCTGAAATATAATCCTACCATTCTCCTTAGAAATATGAACTCTTGCCCTCGGGCAATCCAACATCACTCGATGCTGTGACAACCAATCCATCCCAAGTATAGCATCCTAGTAATTCAGCTCCATCTCTGCCAAGTGTCCGACAAACTCGATCCCTCCAAGTATAACTGGTACATCTCGATGAACGCCAAAGGCTCCCAATCTCTCTACGTCTGTCGTCTGAATCTGCTTAGTCTTTGGCTCAAAGACGCCTCGAAAAGGCCAAGATTTGATCAAACGTGGATTCACAAAGCTGTGCGAAGCTCCCGTGTCAAATAAAGTGTGAGCTTACTCACCTCCGACCAATACATATCCTACATAATGTTTTTACTAACAAAACACGATAACCACAAAAGAAAACCAGAAGCTTAAAAAAATTTGGTAAGAGTACATACCAGCTATTGGTTCACCTCCATCAGTCCCTCCCAAAGCATGGACACGTGGAGCGATGGCTTGATGCTTGGCCGTAGGACCTCTAGTCTGACAGTACTTGGAGAAATGGCCATGCTGGCCAAAAGTGAAACAAGCTCCTGGTGCAACTTCTGCAACTGCTCAACTGTAGATGCTGCCTGTGCTGCTGGTACTGCAACCTGGGCGCCAGAAGTCGTATCTGCCGGCTTATATCGACAAGTCTTAGAAATATGTCCAAGCCATCCACAAGTAAACCACTTGATACATTCCCCAAAGTGATGACGAAGACAACGGCCACATCACGGTGCCTTTGACTGGTCCAATGTCCTCTCCTAAGACTATGTAGTCTTCCCAGTCTTCGTTTATGATGCCTTAAGTAGTTTATGCTCCTCTGCTAGACCTGCCTCATGTTCAGAAGCTTTCTCCACAAAATCTCCCAATCTGTGGTAAGTGACGACACGACATCTGTTTCAGATATCCGCTCGCATCCCATCTAGAAACTTTCGGATCAGATCTTCCTCTAAAATGCCACCTCTATCAAATCTGCGAAGTCGACTGAACTCAACCTCATACTCCCTGATGGTTCTGCTACCCTGGCTGACATACTCTAAATCACTTTTCTTCCTGTCCATAGCTTCCGTTGGGAAGTAATTTCTATTGAATTCCCTCTTGAAGTCTTCAAAGGTCAGTATGCCAGGACCATAATCCAGTCTCACTCCCTCCCACCATACTAATGCATCTCCATGCAAATACTCCATAGCCAGCCTAAGTGAGAACTCTGGTGGGCAATCAATAATCTCCAACTTACGTTCCAAACTTAGCTTCCAATCATGTGTCCTCGTAGGGTCTATTGCCCCTGCAAAATGCTCCATGTCCAAGTTCTTCATCTGGCTCGTCAGCCTGAAAAATCTCTCACATGGTGGTGGTGGTGGAACCTGAATACCCTAAGGAAACTGCTGAGCTGGAACCTGCGGAATAGGGACCTGCTGGGCAGGAATCTGGTGATCCTGCTGAACATGAATCTGCGGCCCACCCTGAACATGAATCTGAACATGGGGTCCACGCTGTCCCTTCTGAGCGGATGCTAACTGTCGAGCAACCTCCTGAGTGAGTACCTGGGCAGCTTGCCTAGCTGTGTCCTGAGAAACCTGCTGAACAGCCTCCTGAGCAGCTTGTTTAGCTGCATCCTGCACCATCTGCCTCACGGCATCCTAAACAATCGGTGGAACCGCTTACTGCGGAACTGGGGGCGGCACATGCTAATCTCCAACCTCTCGAGCAGCCATAGCTGCTTGGGGATGATCAACTCACCTATGTGGTGGCATCTGAAATGGAAAAGTCAAACGGTCAACTGGAACCGAAAACCAATGTCTATTCAAGGAAAAATACTGACAAAAATGTGCTATTTATTTTCTTTCTTAAAATTCCTAAATCCCACAGGCATGTTTCAAAAATCGTTTAAAACCGATTAAACCGAGTCTCCACGAATCACCATCCCGGGTCGGAGCGAGAACGAAACCCGCTCTGATACCAAATTCTGAAACCCACATTTTTGAAATAACATAATAAATAATAATCTCCTGAAATCTCCACTTTATTACTTCGCAAAAGTAATCTCAACACCATAAATCCAATAAATAGAATAATATCCAAAAATACAATTAAGCATAAATCCAAAAATCTGAAAAAAATGAAAACACCCAAAAGGACCAATCCGAACTGATCACTCATGATCGTCAGTCTCACCTGAAAGGGGAAAAAAGGGTGAGCAACATGGGAGTCACTTAGTGAGGTATGGGATGCTAGACACGTAAATCTCTGACTAAGAAAATAGAACTATCACTATGGAAGTTTAGCTCTAACATGAAAAAAATGACTCCTAAAGCATCACACAAAATAAACAATGCCATGATAGCATAAAGGTAGTCCATAAACCCCCCCCCCCATTTTCCTCATAAGGATATACATACATGCGTCGATAGTACAGAAGTCAGTTTCTTCAAACCCGCAATCATATTCATGCATCGATATGCAAACGTCTGTGCACCCCGTAATCTCTCACACATCTACGCCGACAGCTAAGACATGTCTGGTCCCGCAAAATCTCACATAGTCCTTATATTTATAAAAAATATATATATATATATTTATATCAACTCTTAAAATCAAACAATCCAATCAACGGTTGAATCCTCTAGAACCCTAATTTCGGTTTACAATCAATATCCTAACTACCAAGCAAGACTCGATTCAAATAGGCGGAACATGTTTCGGAACTAAACTACGATATGAAGAATTTTATACTAATACGTAATTTACGGAATAGACCCTGACCTTAGCAACTTGGAGAGGTAGTATCTATGACCTCCAGCTGCTCAAACATACTCCAAATCTGAAATCAGGGCGAAAAATCGAGTCAAAACACCTTTCGAACGGGTTAAAACGGATACACGGTTGTCTGGTCAAAAAGTCAACTCACTGGTCAAAGGTCAACCCGGTCAACTCTGACTTAAGACGGCCAACCCTTCAACAAATTGAAATTGAATTGAACCAGTCAGTTTACTTAAACCGGATTCCATTTCAATTGGACCAGATTTAAAACAATTCTAAAACCGGTTTAGCATAACCCGAATTCAATTAATTTAAACAAGAAATCAATTAAATAAAACCGGTTAACCTAACCCAAACCAAAATTAAATCCAACCGACCGGTTAACCGAGTCACCGAGTTGACTTGCCGAGTCAACTTGGCCGAGTCAGCGAGTCATCGGCGATGGTCACCTGCGGCTTACCGAAATGTTCACCAGCAACGACGGCTCGGGTGAATGGCGACGGCGGCTCGGGCAAATGGCGACAGCGGCTCGGGCAAACGGGACGGTGCGTGACGGTGCATGGGGATCATGCGTGGAGTCGGAGGTGGTGCGTGGGAGCGCGTGTGATGTATGTGTGGCAGAGCGGCAGCGCGTGGAGGCGCGTGAGGGCTTGTCGACGGTGGTTTTCGGCTGATCTCGGAGCTCTGGATTCATCTCGAGGTCATGAACACGATGATGGCCTTCGGCGAGTAATGATGGTGGGCTTGACGATCTCGACTCCGGACACAGTGGTGGCGACGACCCACTCTCGGATCTGCTTGACTACTCCAACACTGTAAGGTTTCTAGGCAATGAATTTTTCTGAATAAAATAATCAGGACGGCTTGTTTAAATATTGCATACTGACCTAGGGTTTCCAGCGACCCTAATGGGCTTTGCTGGGCCGAAATAACTGGATCTGAAACTGGTCATTACAATAACATCCTATATTCTAAGGTTGAAGTGATAAGGTTCGACTTAGCATTAAGATCTACTTAAACAAAGAACTAATTAGAATAACCCTAACAATTTTATAGCATCAGCAAGCCATTAACTACCCTAGGAGAACCCTAAATTTAACAATAGACTATTCAAACGTGATTGTCATAAACATGATGAATATATGAATGAAATGCATAGAAATAGTAATAATAAAACAAGGGAGTTCAAGATCTTAGTCTGAGAATGGACTAGATCTCTCTCTCTCCAAAGGTAGCCGTCAAGGTTACAAGTATCAAAAGAGTTTGCAAACAAGTATGTCTTGCAAAACAGCTTGTAAACCTAATAAATAGCCTAAAATACGGCCATGGACTTGTCATGCAATTAGTGGAACATATGGGTAAAATTATGATTTCTTCAAATCTTCTATTAACTCAGTGGAAGTGCTGACCGTAGATCAACACTCAGGGAGAGACGCGATCGATGGTTTTAACGTTTTCTGGTTTTGATTTTGAGTTTTAGGCTAAGCATTCTTCAATTCTCCATAATGATCTAAAAGCTTCAATTGCTTCCGATGAGTACATGAACTTTAAATACTTTAAAACAATACCAATTGCGTATGAAAGACTCTAAAATTATATATATATATATATATATACATATATTAGGGGTAAAATCAGGTAAAAACCATGACAAATCACTCATTGTCCTTTCTGATAACTGGCTGTCTAGTTCTTTTTGAATCTGTCAAGGTTCTAGTTGTGGTTTATGCGCTTTTTGTTTTCTCTTTTAGAAAACAAATGTTTTCGAAAATTTTCAGACATTGATTCCACCATGACTGATTTTGACCCGACATGCACATTAGATTAATTGGCATGTAGTAAAACGCAGTAATCAATTTGGCGATGTTGCCGATGAACTAAGTAGATTTATCATTGGGATTTCAAACTTTTTGAGATTAAGCTTTATTTTTGTATGCTTTGTTTTGCTTTGTATAGTAACTAACCTTTTATTCTAGCATTTTTCTTTGCAGTAATGGCTGCACGCTACTTTGACTAGCCACAAGAAGAGGAAGAGTCATTTGAAGATGACATTGAAAAAGAGCTATATGTGAAGCCATCCTTTGATAAAAATGTACTCACACCAGCACAAAAATGAGCTTTGCAAAGAGAACCCAATGTTGACAAGGAATGACATGGCAGCGATGCTCAAGTTAATTCTTATGCAACATCGGACAATACTAGAAGGAAGAGAGCTCACATACTTTGAGATAGGGATTGCTCATGATCTCAAGAAGGTAAAATATTGGGTTCCACCAACCCATATAGAAGGTATATGTAATTATACCTTTGAACTTCATGATTTTGAAGATATTTGCTTGCCTTGTGTTGAAGATATTACCTCTGATTTAAATTCTCATGTTCTCATCAACGAATGTCTTGACATGATATGTGAGACACAAAAACTAGATCACTTAAGAATAGAAAAGCTTACTAGAGATCATTTGAAGTTTGTTTTGACAAGACCTATCTTTGTGCTTTAATTGACCTTGAATATGACCTTTTGATGCTTGATGAACTTAAACCTCTTCTTGAACTAGCTGATTTAGGGGATGAACTTGATATGGATAAACTCTTTCTTGAGATAGAAAACCCCCTTGTCCAAAACAATTATGAGAATGAGAATGTTGTGTTCTATTTGATTGATGGATATAAAATACACTACTTTGTGAAAAGCTCGTTTAAACCAGTGGTTGACTTTGTGTCTCCATAAAATTAATTTGATTTTCATGTCCCTCTGAACATCAAGGAGCATTTCATAATTCATGCTACATCCAAAGTGAAGCTCTTTGATGAAAAATCTATCTACTTTCTATGGACAGTAGTGTGCTCCTTTGCACACTTTGTTTCTTGCTCTTGTAGAAGAAGGAACAAAGGTGCATTGGCTCAACCTTTTAATACTTATGACTAGCAAGCACACCACAGTCAAACTAGAGACTTAAAACAAGCGCGCTTGGGAGACATTTTCATGTTTATACTTTGTATATATTTCTATTTATCTTTTTTCTTGTTTTAGTATGTTTGAATAAGCTTAGGGACAAGTTTAGAAGGGGGGGTGGAGAGTCTACTTTCAATCTTTCCAAGAGGTCATGTCAACATTGTCAAGGTCACAACAAGCCCTCCCTCCTCACAGTGTCGTGTGAGAACATTAAGAGGCCTAAGGCGATTTAAAATAAATAATTATATAAATATATATATATATATGTATATTAAAATTATTTTTTTTAAAAATTATAATTAAATGACACAACTCTTAACATGTAGATAAAAATCTAAATCCTAATCAAATTTTTTACATAATTCTTTTTCTTACAAACATAATTTTTGTATGAAATAACTTTCTCAAAAAATATGAACTAAAAACAAATATAAATCATAAAAGCAATACTTTGGTATACAACAAAGTTTGAAGACACTCTTAATTAACACTATTCAAATTATTAGAACATTGGATAGTCTAATAAGATTAAAGTTAGTAAAATAAAATATTCATATATGCAAAACTGGGATATGTGAGATTTGAGTTCGCATTGAAAAATCCCACTACCATGGAATCTAAATCATTGTACCATGAATGAGATGATAAAAATTTGGGCCCTAATATATTTATATTCTTGCGGGGCTTGAGGCAATTGCCTTTTTCATTTGCCTGTAAGCATGATTCTGCCTCCTCATCCCCCTTCTCTCATCAAGGTCAACTTCAAGTAAGTGCATTTTACCTTTGTCAATACTTAGTTCATCATGTTTTATTTTTTTTAACTCCCTTTCAAGTTTACTCCCACACGAGGGGTTGTGTGAAGTAAGTTTGGGGGATAGTCTACTCTCACATTGTTTTATGTTTTGTTTATTTGTAATGAGTCTCATGCATTGCATTGTTCAAGCTTATTTGCATAAAAAATCCCCCCCAAAAAAAATTCAAAAATCACAAAAAGAAGCATTTAGTTGCATCATTTGCATCTTTAGTGCTGAGTCTAGAAGCATATAGATTTCATTCATGCATTGGAAGAAAATATTGTAAGGAACTCATGCAAAGAACTCAATGTGATACCCTTCTCAATCATAATAAGTAGCTTGAACATCTTCTTGATAACTTGTAGACTTCGAGCCTTGAAATCTCCTCTTGAAACTTGTTTGATTGATGAAGCTTGCTCGTCCTTAAACCAACTCCAATCTTATCTGAGTTAAAGAACCTAATCTATCTCGTTTATGGGCTTTTGTTGTGCTTGATCATGGTTACCTCACACACACTTGAGTTAGTCTTATTCCTTTCTACCAATGTTTGGCAAAACAAGTGGCCATCTCTCCTTTAGATGGTTCTCCACACCCTTAAACCTACCTTCCTATCAAACCATTACTAATTTGTTGAGTGAGATCTCTTCTTAAAGCTTGATATATGCATAATGTTGAGTATTGGGAATGACAATGGTTGATCCTCATTACTTGCTAGATTTAAGATCTCATGATTGTCTAGCTCATAGGATGGGAAGGGAATATAGAGTGTTTGATCTTGAAGGGTTGAGAGAAAAGTGAGTGAAAAGAGCGAACTCAAAAGTCAAAAGAAAAAATAAGATAAGGATCAAAGAAAAAGAAAAGATTAGCTCAAAGAGTGTCAAAAGAAAGAAATACCCTAAGAGGAGAAAAGAAAGATTCAAAAGAGTGAGGAAAAAGAAGAAAAAAGAAAAAAAAAGAAAGAAAGAAAAAGATCTAAGGATAAGAAAATAGTGAAATAATCCATAGTAAACAAAAGAAAAATAAAGTTCGAGTGTTCTTGAGTGATCTTGAGTGTTATTGGAGTCTTTGGGTGAGTGAAAGGGAGTTTGACATTGGGAATCAAGGGTAAAATTTGTTTTGTGTCTAGCAAATGGGTAGAATAATGAGGATTGAGCATTGTATGCATTAGTTATTCTCTTTCTTAGATATATTATGCATAATGTGAAGCTACTTGTTTTTGAGAGTAAACCACCATGAAAGAACTTGATAACCTTCTTAATTCAACATTGCTTCAAGCTTTTTTCACCAAGCCAAATGATTAAGGCTAATTTCCCATTTGCAAGAGTGCACTTATGATTATTGTTTAATGAACGCAAGAGTTGGTTTATAGGCTTGTTTGTGGAGTCTTGATGATCATTATAAAAGATCAAGGAGTTGAGATAGGCCTAGAGAAGTGAAAGTTTGATAGGATGTCTTGCTCTTGCTATTTGGTATGATTATGTAAGGATATCATATGGATGACTTTGAAGAGTATCTTCTTGTAATGGGCTCCCACCTTCACACCTCTTACTCACTTTGTACTTGAAAGTTTACTTGTGGACAAGTAAATGACAATTTTAGAGGAGTTGATATCTTATGTTATTTATTGATTTCATCATCCATTAGTATACATAATAATCATTTAGATTAACATTTAGGCATTATTAGGTTGCATTTTCATTGCATATGTCTTTATTAGGTGTTTGGAGTATTCTTATGGAGTTTTGGAGGTGTTCGGAGCCATTTTGGATAAAAAAGTGAAAAGTTGAGCTTTGGGCAAACTTAGCCAAAAATGAGAGCCGTAAGTGCTGGAGCAGGCTGCTTGAGTGGGTTATGGAACATGATGTGAGCCAGATCCGGTTATGGAACCAGGTGTGAGCCAGAGCGGGCATCAAAAGCGGGATGTAGTACCCACTGTGAGCTGGAGCAGCCATCCGTTGCGGGGAGGCGTACCCGCTCGGCAATGTCTTAAGTGTGGCAAGTAGCTGGAGCGGGCATCCAGAGTGGAGAGGCGTGCTCGCTGTGAGGCAGAGTGGATTGCTGTAGCGGGCTACTATACCCACTTGAGAGTTTTGTCTTGGTCGAGTTTTATGTTTTGTTGGGCCTTCTCAGACTTATTGATTTGGTCCACTAGGTTTTTAGGAGTCCTATAAATGCTCTTTAGAAATAATATTGAGACTTATCTCATTTTATCTCAAGAACTTTGTCTAATCTTGTAAAACCTTGAACATTTTGATTATTTTAAGGAAGTACTTCAGATTTTATTGTGTTTCTCTTGCTCATTAACATGATTAGCCTTGAATTTCATATGAGTTTAAGGTTTCTCATGGAGATTAGTGAGTAGTCACTTTGTGATTCATGGGTTAGGTGGAGTAAGGTGATTAGTTGGATATTTAGGATGTTTCTTACTTGATTAACATTTTTTTATGCTTACTAAGTGTTCTTAGTGCTAGATTACACTTGATCACTCTCATCTAGATCTGAAGCTATTTTATGCCCGGAAGGTGTTTGTTAAAATACTTGAACGAACTTTGTATTGCTCTAGATTTATAAACAAAACACTTTTGATTTTTGGATTGCTAGATTGTTAGTAGACTTAGTCATAATGCTTGTTTGATATATTAAGCCAAAGACATTTGATGTTTAATACTTGATTACAAAGGAATTTCTATCATGGAAGTTGATTAGTCTATTTTATGAGCACTAGACCTATAGACATATTGATTGTTTTGTTTGAACATCCTAGATTGAACTTTGATCACCTTATATCAATTATCTTTGCCCATGGATCCGTCCTTAGCATTTGATTGAAAGCTTAGTTCTCGCACTTATCTCTTAACTGAATTTGACTTCACCTTGTTTATATTTCTAGGCTCTTAGCTTGTTACCAATCATCCATCTCTCTTATTTGCTTAGATTAGTGTATTCTTAGTGTTATAGATCATTGGTTCTTGTGGATTCATTCCTAAAGTGCTGCATCGGTATGCCATGCGATTGTGATAGCGTGCACATTAGGTTAATTGGCATGTTGTAATACCCTATTTCTCCCACATCCTTGTGTGTTTGAATCTTGGCTTCTTGCAAAACCGACACTCTTCTAGCTTTTCATCGTCTCTCCAGTAGATCATGAAATCTTCGAAGGAAACCCAAGACTATATACCAATTTCTGAATCTCATAATAAGATTCAGCTGACAAGTTGTCTTCTGGAAAAATACTCTTTAAATAACTCAGCCCATACATCCATGTAATTCTCAGGTAAATTATGATAATATTCATCAGCCTAACTGCCAGTAGAGAGCCAATGTGTTCTTTATTCCCATACAAACTTTATATATCCTTTTCTTGATCTTTTAGCGCTGACTATTAGTTTTCCATGCTGGTCATGCATTGTTAGATGCTCTCCTTTCATTCTTATATCACATCCTGCTTTTGTAGCTTGAGCCAAACTGATCATGTTACTCTTTAAGTCTGGAATAAGGTAGACTTCTTTCATCTTTCTTGACACTCCGTTCATTTCAGTAAACGATACTGTCCCTTTTCCTTTGATGTCAATTGGAGAGTCATCACTGAAATATACTTTTCCAGTAATTGTATAATCTAGATTTGAGAAATATATTTGATCACCAGTCATGTGATTACTCGCACCTTTGTCAAGCTAATTGATGTTTTCTCCTCCTGTATTTCTCTCATACTTCACGGGTAAGATGCTTTCTCGTTTAAAAAGATGACTTCATGCATCATGAGCTCATCAGCTTCATGTGTATCAATGTGGTCGCTTTCTTGAGCTTCTTGTAGCTTAAGTAACCGATCCGGGCAATGAGATGAAAAGTGACCTATTTTCTCACAACAACAACAAGTAATACGAGATGCATCTCTTCCTCCTTTTAAACGTCCGCAACCTCTCCTTCTATGGTAGAAGCGTCCTCCACGACCTATTCTGCTATTTGTATCATTATAGTCACAGTTTACTTGTTCTGATTGAAACTGGCTCGATTGATCCTTTTGAAAACTATTTGATTGATTTGCTTGCCTTTCCGTATTTGTCTTTCCTTGGTCCTCTTCTAATTCTTATTCTTCGCAAATACACTTCGCGTGTGCTTTCAAACGTCCTAGGATATCTTCAAAGCTTGTTGCATTAAGATCGAATACTTGCTCGAGAGAAGCAACAATATATATGTAATTTTTTGAGGAAGACTCATAAGAAATTTCTTAACAAGCTTTGTTTCTTCAATGGTTACTTCTAGGGCAGCTGATTTTGATGCTAATTCGGATAGCTTTCCACCAAAGTCACCAATGCTCTCGGATTCTTTCATCTTCAGACGATCAAACTTGGTTATTAGGGTTTGAAGTCTGGCTTCCTTCACTCGTTATGCGCCTACATGTCTTGTTTTAATACCTTCCCATACATTTTTTTCTATGTTAAGCTCTCCAAACTGAAGTATGAGACTTTCAGGTATCAATTGGAACAGCAAGGCCAGCGCCATGTCATTTTTCTCGGTGTTTGTTGTCGCGGTGTCTACAGCTTCCCAAACTTCATGCACATTAAGCGTAATCTTCCACCTCATGGCCCATATGGTATAGTTGGTTGCATTAAGGGTGGGACATTGGAATGAAGATGGTCCTTCTCCTTATTTTACCTTTCTGGTCGCCGGAATTATATCACTCATTATTTCGTCAGCCTCTGATACCAAATATTGAAATCAAAGTTTGTATAAAGAATATCTTTATTATTAACTTAAGAAAATAACTCAAAACTTCAGCTCTCAAACACTCAATCTCTCAACTCATAAGTTATGACATACATTGGCATCTCCATATATAGGGATTAGATTTCTCCTAATCTCTATGAACTTAACATTTTTTCTGTATTTCCTAGTCCTTTTAGTAAGCCATAACTCTGTAGGATTAGGTCATCTCAAGTTTCCTTTTTAAGCTTAATCCAACATTCTCCCCCTTAGGCTTGAAATCCTTTTGTGACAAATCTAGCATACCAATGAAGTCTCTCCTTTCCTTGAATTTGATTCTTCCTATAGATGTAGTTAAGATGTATGCCTTTTGTTCATCTCCCGGAACATATTCTACTTCTACTTGCCCGTTCTCTACACACTCTCTAATGAAGTGATACCTTGTGTGAATATGTTTACTCATTCCATGAAAACTGGATTGCTGGTCAACGCAACTGCCATTGATTGTCAATCCAAATTGAAACTTTTTCACATGGTTTTCCAGTAACCTCGCTCAAAACGTCTTGAAGGCAGATAGCTTGTCTCGCAGCTTCTGTACCATCCATAAATTCGGCCAAACAAGATGATAATGCAACAATGTCTTTTTTTGTGAACTGATATGTCATGGTTTTTACCTGATTTTACCCATGATATGTATATGGTTTTAGAGTCTTTTATATGCAATTGGTATTCTTTTAGAGTCTTTACAGGTTAAGGTACTCATTGGAAGCAATTAGAGCTTTCAGATCACTCTAGAGCATTGAAGAATGCTAAGCAGAAAACTCAAAGTCAAAACTAGAAAACGTTAAGATCATCGATCGACATCTTACCCTGAGTGTCGATCGACGGTTAAAACTTCCGCCGAGTTAGTAGAAGATTTGAAGAAATCACAATTGTACCCAAAAGTTCTACTATTTGCAAGACAAGTCCCTGACCGTGTTTTAGGCTTTTTATTAAGTTTATTACCAGTTTTGCAAGACACACTTGTTTTACAATATTTTTTATACTTGCAACCTTGACGGCTACCTCTGGAGAGAGAGATCTATTCCATTCTCAGACTAAGATCTCAAACTCCCTTGTTTTATTATTACTATTTCTATGCAATTCATTCATCTATTTATCATGTTTATCACAATCATGTCTGAGTAGTCTATTGTTAGATTTAGGGTTCTTCTAGGATAGTTAATGGATTGCTGATGTTATGAAAATTTTAGGGTTATTTTAATTAGTTTTTTGTTTAAGTAGATCGTATTGCTAAGTCGAACCTGATACCTTCAACCTTAGATTATAGGTTGTTATGGCGCAATCGAGAGCTTGGTTATACCCTAAAACATATCTTAAACAGTCTAAAACTCTAGTAATACACGAGAGTTTAACTAGAAGTGTAGAGAACATATCAAACACACAAATCACATCTGTTTAGAAGTAGCGTCGATTGATACCACAAAATGGCCGTCGATTAATACCATGCAGTGGCCGTCCATCGACACTTCGTTAAGAATCACAAGAGTTACTTAGCTAAACCCTAAATTTTGGAGTTCAGAACAACACTTCACTAAAGCCGATAACATTATGTAAGTCTGCATTGCCTAGTCTACCTGAAAGTTCCACTAAGTCTAATCCTTCCTAATAATCTTCACAAACTAAACGAATCTTTTGATTCACTATTCATATATCAATACTTTCATCTAGATTTATTTTGAAGCAATAAATCTATTGTGTGATCTTAGAGTCTCTGTGGATTCGATCTCTAAGTTTACAATGAACCTCTTATTTGAGAGAGTAAAAAAGTAGCTCATAGGTTTTATTGGGGGAGTGCATAATAAAAGCTATATCAAATTTGGCGCCGTTGCGGAGACTCTTTCTTATTTCCATTAGATTTAGTTTAGAATGTCTAGATTTTTACTTTACTATTGCTAACCTATTCTTTTCTTATTCATGATGACACATGTACCTTTTGCAGAGAATATGGACTTTGGACGTCAAGAATCGATCGACGGATATCTTCCAACATCGATCGACATTATTCCAACAACGTCGGGTGACACTTTGCTACTGCCATCGATCGATATATCAGCCGGAAGCAGATAAGTCCGCCTATACTGAATTTATTAATGAGGAAGTAGTTTTGAAAGATCTAAATGACCATGAACGCAACGAAGCAAGCCAAATCATTAATAAACAGGGGATGCAATCCCTGCCCAAATTACCAAATCTCTGAAGAAGAGATTAAAAATAAATTTCGAATGCTTAAATACTTCAACCCCAGCAAAACCTATTCAAATAGTTCCGCTATCAGATTACCAGATAACCATGCAGGAAACTCTGATCTTAACGTTGACAATTCTTTGATAAGTAAAAATCTGTTTAGTGGTTTTCCCACTGAGCACCAGAACGATCACATCGAGCTTCTAGAAGACATGGTGTCTGACGACTTCAACAGTTACAAGCTTTTCCCTTTTTCCCTTATAGGGGCAGCCATGAGGTGGTTAAACCTGCTACCACCACGATCCCTAACTTGCTGGAAGGATATTAGAAATGTTTTCATTAATCACTTCTTTGACGAAGAAAGATATTGGAAAGGGAGGAGAGAAAGTTCAACATTCCTTCAAGGTGACCGCGAATCTTTTATACATGCTTGGGCAAGGTTCAAGGACTACCAATTCGCATGCCCACACCATGTTGTTTCGGAAACGCAACTCATCAACACCTTCTATAGAGGCCTAAACTTAGACTATCAAACCATCTTTGATACAGCCAGCGAGGGGAACTTTGGTACTCGAGAGGCTGATTGAAACTATTGTTTTCAGTAAAGCCTTTGAGAGGAGGGATACCGAAGGGAAGGAACTATCAACATCCGCAGAAGAGAAGCAATTTGTCCAAGTTAAGAAGACCCTGGCTTCAGTAGCAGCTCTTCTAGATAAACACACTCAATCCAAACAAAATGACGAGAACGATGTTATTCCTTCCAGGAGAGAAAGACGATTTGAGTTCACAGATGTGATAAATTGAAAGGATAAGCAATTTGGGGGAAAACATTGGTAGTTTCTCAAGCAACTACGAGGTAATTGTGAAGAAACATGAAAGAAGTTTTAAATCAAGAATGGATCAAGTATTCACAGGAAACCATAGGGTAGCCGCGACCTCGACAATAAATTAGACTTATTATACTCGTAGATGACGTAAAATTTTGAAACTGTAAGTGGAAAAATAAAGAGGATCGACAACCAAGTTGCAAATAACGTCAGGTCTATCAAGAGAGAAGAAGGTGTCCTACCTGGTATGATAGACACCAACCCTATGTGTCATGTCAATGTTGTAGTCTTACAAAGCGGCACACGACTAACTCCCAGCGCAAAAGAAAGCATCACCATTGATGAATTCGCTAGAATTGAGCAGGACGAGGGAGAAAAATCAAACCCCATTCACATTGACATTCAAGACCTAGAATTGCACAGGCGGAAACAGAGAATCGTGATACCTTCGATCGAGAGCCTGCACCCACAGTTGATCGACGCCCAACGCCCATCCCAAAATCAACCAAACAGGTCAAAACTAGGATTTACCAACAAAGATCCCTCTTCCCTGGTAATAATGCGAAGCGAAAAATAATTAGATCGAGCGATTTGCAAGAAAGCTTTTGACAAAGCAATTCTCGAGATGCCACTTAGCGATGCCATAAATGTTTCATCTGATATAAGTGAAAGAAGCAGTGTCACGAGGATTTAGTTAAAAAGAACTTAGCATAATGATGGTATCAGAGGAAGTGAGCGCGATCATTCAAGGAGAATCCGCAGCTAACCTTCATGATCCTAGTAGCTTTTTCTTAGATTGCACCATCCAAAATGAGATATTCCAATGATCACTCTAGGATTTAGGCTCTAGTGTAAACTTGATGCCTTACTCAGTTGCAATTACCCTCAGGCTAACTCAATTTCAGTGTACCGGGATCACTCTCGTTTTAGCCGATAGATACATTAGGATTTAAGAAGGTATACTTGAAGATGTGCCCATTCACATTTAAGACTGTCTTAAAACAACAAACTTTGTAGTGCTATGATATGAGCAAAAACCCAAAAACCCTCTAATTTTAGGAAGACCATTCCTGGATACAGCCGGAGCGATAATTGATGTCAGAGATGGATGCATATGTCTCAATCTTGGTAATACACCGATGGTATTCGACATGGAAAAAATAGTCGAGAAACCCTTGATCGATGTTCAAGCCTACCATACAGATCACCTTTTTGAATTAGCTGAAGAGTCATTAATGGATATGTGTTTTAATGATCCTTTGGATAGAGCAATCACCGTTCTGGAAAGCGAAATCTTTGCGTTAGATGATCGAGCTTAGGAATATTCGAGATTGATGGATACCGCCAAAGAATTAATGCACGTCGACATGGAAGAAATAGATTAAACAACCACCATCGATTGACAGGTAAAGCCTACCTTTGATCGACAGCCTTCCATAACCGGAGACTGGAGTAAGGAGAAAGCACCCAAGGTTTAGCTCAAACCGCTCCCGGCTGGACTTAAATATTCCTTTCTTTATGAAAAATCCTATCATGTCATCATCAACGCTAACCTGAATAGCGGAGAGAAGCACATCTGCTCAACAAGTTGCGAAAACATCGCAAGGCTATCGAATATTCTTTATAGGATATTCTAGGAATTTCCCCCAATTTATGCATGCATAGGATACACATGGAAGATGAATCAAAATCATCCATTGAACATCAAAGAAGATTAAATCCCAATCTAAAAGAAGTAGTCAAAAAGAAATCATGAAACTTTCTGGAAACAGGTGTTACTTACCCGATATCAGATAGTAACTCAGTTAGTCCAATTCATGTTGTCACAAAGAAAGGAGGAACCACGGTGGTGAAGAATGAGAAAGACGAATTGATCCCACTGAGGACTGTAACCAGACACATAATGTGTATCGATTAAAGGAAGCTAAACGCCGCCACACGAAAGGATCACTTTCCTCTACATTTTATTGATCAGATGTTAGAGAGGTTCGCATGCCATCAATACTATTGTTTTCTCGATGGGTATTCAGGATTATCCAGATTCCTATACATCCCGACGATCAAGAAAAGACCACTTTCACATGTCCTTATGGAACATTCGCATACCCTAGAATTCCCTTCAGACTTTGTAACGCTCTTGCAACATTCCAGAGATGCATGATGTCTATATTCACTGACATGATCGAAGACTTCATGGAAGTTTTCATGGACGATTTCGGAGTTTACGGTCCAGATTTCAAAACATATATGGATAACCAGTGCAAGATGTTGGCAAGATGCGAAGAAAAGAATCTAGTCTTAAGTTGGGAAAAGTTCCATTTTATGGTCAACAGTGGTATCGTTTTGGGACACAAGATCTCAGCAGCCGGTATTGATGTGGACAAGGCTAAAACCAAAGTAATGACAGGTTTTCCACCACCCACAAACGTGAAAGACGTTAGAAACTTCTTAGGACACACTGGATCTTATAGAAGATTGATCAAATATTTTAGCAAGATTGCTAGACCTCTTACAACACTCCTATGTAAAGAAGTGAAATTCGACTTCACACCTGAATGTCGGACAGCTTTCAAAGAAATCAAATCAGCCCTCATATCTGCTACGATTGTGCAAGAATCGGATTAGAGTTTACCTTTCAAAATTATGTGCGACGCCAGTGATTTCACTGTGGGCTTTGTACTCGAACAGAAAAAAAGACAGAAAGCTGCATGCTATATACTACGCTAGTAGGACTCACAACGATGCACAACACAATTACGCGACAACAGAAAAAGAATTACTAGTTGTAGTATTTGCTTTCAAAATTTTTTGCTCTTATCTAGTCGGTTCAAAAGTGATCGTCCATACTGACCACGCCACCCTGAAGTATTTAATGAACAAAAAAGATGCGAAACCTAGGCTTATTTGATGGATTCTCCTCTTACAAGAATTCAACATAGAAGTCAAAGATAAGAAAGGAGTCGAAAACGGAGTCGCAGACCCTATCTCGAATAAGAGTTGAAGATGATTTCCCTATAGACGACTTCCTACCTATAGAAAACATCTACCAAGCAGAATCGACTTTCATTGGTCATGTACCTTCGTCGAATGGGGAAGAATTGATCGACGCCTATAAAGAACCGTCGATCGATGCCATCCCCGAAAAGCAAGCCGAGATGCTTATTCCACTCGATACAAATGTCGGATGCAATCCTTGTGGAAACCAAATTTTCACTGTTGATTTCCATTAATTTAGGGAGGTAAGTTAAACCTAGCTTTCCCAGAGGTCCAAGATTTCTGCTAAGCCAAAAACGTCAAGCGACCAAACAGTGAGAACAAACAATATGACAATGAATTGATAAAAACGAAAAGAGAGCAAAGAGGATCTTATTCTGAATCTGCGATTTGAGCGTTACAACGGTTAAAGCCATTGGTGGAAAGATCCGTGAGCGAGTTAATAGTTCTAACCTTGTAAGACTTGAGTAACTTAATTGAGTCGCAGCTCGATAACAGAAAACAGAAATATGCCTAATTGCCCTAAAGGCTATGCTTGCTCTGAAAAATATTTTTCGTCTCCCCCTGCATCTTCAGCCTCGAAGCCTTTATATACTCCTCCCAGAGGTGGTTTTCTCTTATCCCTTCTACCCTCGGCCGAGTTTATCGCTTTGCAAATATCTTCTGTTTTCCTTTGATCTTTCATGATTATCTTTTGGAAACTTAACATTTACCTTCTGAGCTTAATATTTATCTCTTCCTGAAAAATAAAAAATAGACCGTCATTACGATTTGGCTTTCGTGTAAAACCGCGAGTGGGATTTTATCCGAGTTTTAGAACTTCTCGTGCCGTTTTTCGAATTAAGTGTTTTAACGATTCTGTAGAAAGAGTGCTTCCAAATAGAGTTCGAATTTCTCGTATAGCGCAGGCAAATTTAGGTGTTTAGTTAACCGTTGCCGTTTTACACGATCAATTCAAAATTTATACGAGGAAATGAGTTCCTGCAGTAAAGTTCCAACTTTAATTTTGATTGAGTCGAAAAAAGAACGAGTTCGATCTGATTTCGAAGGATGGAGTTACGAGGACATGACGAAAATGGATTGATCCATTCAACTTGCCGAATGGGCGACTTGGCTTGCTCGTCCGACCCAACTCGCCCGTTCGACGAGTTGGTTGGCCCATGTTGCCTAACTTTTGCGGTCGAACACGCCTGTTTGGCGACTTTGACGGCTTGCTTGGTCTAATTCTTCAGTTCGGTGAGTTGGAAGATCGAGCCTCATAGTCGTTTCATTGTTTTGATGCTCGGGGATCTGTTTATCCGAGGTCTAGAGTGTCCTTTCTTGAGGACTTATCTTGTGAATTATTTTTCAGAGTTCATACGAAACTTGATTTCGATTTTCAAAATCCTTATTTTTATTTTCAGACTTATCGTGCGAATCCTTCTTTTTCAAAATATTATCTCTCTTTTTCAAAGAGGACATCTCTCCGGAAGTTTCAGACGTTGATCCCGTTGTAACCAATTTTGACCCCAACAACTACCCCCCCAGATTGTTAGAATCGTGATGTTCTTGCGAGTGGTTTAGGCATGTCGGGTACTTTAGGCGGAATTCAACGTCCGAAAATCCAAAGTTGAATAGTGAATTCTCTTATCTATAAGTATGTGGAGTAACTTTTGAAATTCGTTACTTGCACATTCCCACAAACTCTTTTCTAAATTAAAAGATCTTCTCCTCTCTTCTCTCCCCTTGGTATAAGATCATGTCCTCGAGAGAAAAGCTTCCTCCTAGCTTGCAACACAATGATGTAGTGCAAAGGTGGAGTTCTCGGTACACTCAAATTATCTTGAGGAGGCCGAGGCATACTAGGCGGCCAGGGGCGAAGTAAAGCCTCCTAGGCCTGGTACGTGTGCTCCTCCTTCGTTTCTTGCTAACCCTGTGGAGGGTTGTCCGAGCAAGAGATGTCCGCATGGGCTTGCTGCCATCTAGGGCTTCTGCGGAGTTTTCGAATTAGTTGAATTTCGTCTCCCGGAAGATGGGGAAGTTGTCGATTCTTTGTCCAAGGGCTACTTCACGTGCTCTGAGGAGTACTTGATGCAGTGCCATCTATGGTTTCCCATCCCTGAACTGGGCATGATCCTTGATGTCGAACACCTTGGAGCTATTCTGAAACCGTAGGGGACTTCGGCCATAGTTCAGCTGAGGCCTCGGCCGGGCATGACGATCATAACGGAGTTCGTGTCAAACTATCATGAATGGAGAGAGCACTTCTTCTTTGTCCTTGTTAACGACGCATCCGTAGAAGCGAACGACATCCCCATCTTTAAGAACAGATGGAGTCAGAAAGGTATTCACGAACGAGTGTCCTCCAGTTTCGGTTTTGATGATGTTTGATCTTATGTGCCCCCTTTTGTTTTCTAGAGACTAATCATCTTCCTCCGAAACTAAAGTGCTTGAACACTGTCGTCCTTTTGGGCCACGTTTACCCCAAAGCGGGTTCGCTGTTCTGTTGCTCTCCACCGCTCTCGGTTTCAGCCAGAATTGCGGGTCAAAGGAGGGTCGGAGTCAAGCATGGATGGGTTTGTTACATGTGCTATTCGAGCGAGGACGGAAAGGTCAAAGTCCCGCAAAGAGAATCACGTTTTCATTGATAATGATATTGCCGATGGGTAGTGCTTTCCCGATAATATACGCAGAGACTATTCAACAGTCAAGTAGGCAAGAGCGGTGGCATACAAAACGATCTTGAAGTTGCTCAATTTTGACTTTCCTCTGGTCGTAGATGAATCCAGCGGATTGCTGGAATTTACCCAGGCGTCGAGGATGGTTAATGGCGTAAGTTGTGGTCCTTGAGCATTATTTTTATTATATTTTTTATGTGGCTGAGCTTTTCTTGAATTTGAGATTTTTCGCAGGGTCTTCTCATGATGAGCCGAGCTCTTGATGCAAGCTGCCAAGAGGCTCGCAAGGCTCAATTATGGGCTGAGACGGCTGATAAAGAGATCTCCTTTCTGAGGGACGAATTCGAGAGTTCCCGTCGCCGCGAGAGAGACTCAGTTGCGACGGAGGTTCGTCATGCTCATAGACTAGGGAAGAGAGAGATGGCTGAGATCATGAAGACCCGTCGTGACAAGTTCTCAGATGAGTTCGAGGAGCTTACGAGGGGTTATAAGGATCTCGGGGATTACCGCAAGTGTCGTGGTACTGTCGGTGGACTATACCTCACGCAGGCCCCTGACTATTCGTTTGACGCCAAGTATGCGAGGCAAAAAGGGCATATGAACAAGAGAGATAGGGACTTCGTGATTCCTCAAATCGAGGAGAGGATTTTGGAGAAGTGAAACCTGATTCCTGTTTCACTTGATACGGTGGAAGCCGATACGGGAGCCACCGATTAGACGGGCAAAGTGGACCAGCCAACGGCTCCTCTGGACGTCAATGAATACTCGTTCGGGAGGTCGATGACTGGGTACTTTGGTCTTGACAATTGATCGTAAGGTTGGTTGCGACTTATTCCGGAATGTGTTACCTCGTATGTCATGTAGTGGGACTGGCCAAGTGTGGCTTTGAATCCCTGCCTTTTATCAACTTTTTTTTGAAACGTGCTTTTTATGAAAATGGTTTTGAGAATTTTTGGACTTTGTTAAGTGTAGGGGAAAATTTGAGTTATCATTTTGCCTTCTACCCTTCTTTGTGGATCATCCTACTCGTTGCTTGTTCGAGATGTTCGAATAGTTCTCAAAGTTTCGAGAGCGTTTAGATGCGGATGAAGAGACATGCTTTCAGGATCTCGTATCTTATCGATATCACGCTTTTAGATGTGAGAGACAAGTGTGCTGGGTTTAGGGCAATACCTAGGTTTACTTTCAGTTTAAGGATTTGCGATAACTAATCGGCTTTCGTTTTGCCTGTTGCATTTTAACCTGACTCTGTTCCGATTTAAAGTCCGCGATAGGTTCTCGTCTTATACGACTTTTCTGGTCGGAGTCGAGCATCTCTCTGGAGACCATTTTTAAGTCGGCCGAAAGTGCTGACATAAATTTCGGATTTCTTTTATAGCGTGCCATTTATCCTAGTCGAATGTGAGACGATTTATCCCTTAGGACGGATCTGGATGCATTTTTTTAAGACAGTTAAAGTGCTCGGCGGGGCCAATCGACAAGCATTTGTGATTTATATCTGCGAATGGACTGGGAGTGTGTTCTTGAAAATCTAGGCAACGTGTCTCTTATTTTTTGAAAACCTACTTTGTGTTGGTAATGTTTTATGCATATGAGACCAGGGTCTCGTGCTCTGGTCAGGAGTCAGAATCAACGATTCGACCAAAAATATGTTTGTTGCGGAGCTTTAGTGGTCGGCGGGATCTGTTGATCTCGGCGATGCCTTAACCAATGTGACGAGGTTGCTTTGCTGGGTAAGATAGCATGGAGTTGATCCGTTTTGAGGTAGAATGGTTTTTCGCGAGTTTCCGTTTTTGGGTTCTTGCGATAATCGTTTTGCTCCTGTATGGATGTTTTCTGAAAGTATAACAAGATGTTCTTTGGCTGTTGCTTGATTTGACGATTCTGATCGTCTTTGTACGAAGTGTTTTCAGTTGGTGCTTGAGCTAGCTTCATGCGTTTGGTCATTGCCATCGCAGTGTTCGTGATTTGTCTTAGCTTGTGTTCGGCCAGGAAGCAACATCTCGAATGTTTTTGGTATCCCCAGATCATGGAAATTTCGTTATGAGTTGGGAATTTAACGCCTAAGTGATAAATCGACGGGACTGCCTTCATGGCGTTTAGCCAAGGCGTGCCGATGATGACATTGTAAATGTGCGGTTGGTCGACGACTGTGAAGTCGACAATCTTCGTGACTTCTTTCGCCGCAACGGGCAGTTTGATTGATCCGAGGGTCATCTACGTCGTGCCAGAGAAATTGGTCAGCGGTTTTGGCGATGGTACGACTTCCCCTAATTTGACGTTCATCCTCTTGAGAGTATCGCGAAAGATGATGTTGACCATGCTTCCCGTGTCGATGAGAACCCTAGCGACCTCGAGATCTCTTATTACGAGATCGATCACAAAAGGATCGCAGTGTGGCTGATCGATCCCACTGGCCTCTTGTTCATCGAAAGTGATTACTCCTTTCGGGGTATCACTGGGTGTGGACCAGGTTGGTGAATTTGCGCTTGAATTGGCATTGCGCCAAGACGGTATCGTTGCAATATTGCGATCCACCGATGATCATGTTTACCATGCGGCGATTGTTCCTGCTGCCCTTATCGTCGTGCCTTCTTCCGCGCTTTTCTCCCGATTGGTTCCTTTGGGAAGAGTTCTCCGTTTGAGGAGCCATGTTGTTTTTTGGGGGCGGTCTGAATCGCGTATGAGGTCTTTCACGCTGGAGACTCCATAGAGTTCTCCAGCGAACAGCTTTGTGGCCAACCTTGCCCGAGAACTTTGCAGTTAATAGTCGAGTGAGCGCATGCCTAGTGAAATTCGCAGAAGACGTTCTCCTCGTAATTTGGATTTCAGGTCAACTTGTTGCCCATCGTCCAGCCTTGCTCCAATCAGAAGTTAATACCGTAGTTATGCCCTCCCTGTGTTTCTTCTTCCCTGTGGTGGACGCTTTTATCGTTGCGAGGGTTTTTCTTTTTTTTTTTTTTAACTTTTGATTCGACCCGGGATCCTTCAATGAATTCTTCGTCGGTTTCTACTTCTGTGACAAGACCTTCGTCTCTTCTTCAGTGATGATGTAATCCGTGGCCTTGTGAAGCGCGTCTTGGATCGTTCGCGGTTTATCCAACGTTATCCACTTCTTGAACTTTGATTTGTATAAGAGCGTCTTCTGGAGCGCGTCTATTGCGACTTTGTCGCTTATCCCGCTGACTCTAACCATGTTGGTTTTGAACTGTCTTATGAAGTCGCGGAAAGACTCGTCCTCTCCCTGGGATAGGCTCCAAAGGTTGACATCGGAGGTTTCTCAATCTATGAACATCGAGTACTGCTTGAGAAACTCTGAGGCGAGCTAGCGAAAAACTTCGATTGAGTTTTGCCTAAGGCGAGAGCCACTCGAATTTTCGCCGAAGCCTCTTTGGCTTTCTCTGAACCTGGCTCTTCCCATTGTGATCTGAAAAGTTTGTAATTGTGGCTTGGGATCGGTGGTACCATCGTATAAAGTCACTTTGATCTTTCCAGGATCCGAAACACTATTTTCGGTGATGCGAGTAGTGAAAGGCGTTTTGCAAGATTCCTCGAGGAGCAGATCGATCTTCGGTGCGGTGCTAGTAGCGTGATGGATTTGAGACTTCACTGCTCTAACTTTGGCTACCGGATAATCACGGATATTGTGAATCTCAAAGTTTTTCCTAGCAGATATCCGTCTTAGTTGGCCTTTGCCACGAGTGTTCCGAGTTTACTCCTCAGCCAGTTCTTCATGTTCATTCCAAAGGATAGCCTCTTCTTCCTCGGTCATAGGATTGTCGAACTGAGACTCATCCCGAGTCACTCGGCTCCTTAGGCTCATCCCGAGTGCAGCGTGGATGTACATATGCGTCTTCGTCCATAGGCTCGGACTGGCTGCTAGACTCCACGTCGATGCGTTTGACTTCTCCTCCTTTATCTTCCTCGATAGGAGGAAGATCTCCCGGGTTTTTCCGTGTTGGCGCGAGGGTTTCTTCGTCGAGATTTTGTCCAGACGATTTCCCCTATGCATTGCCGGACCGGTGCAAAGGATTCGCGAAATCGAGTCTTCTTCTACGGATTCGGGTTGCTCCACACGTAAAAACGGACATGTTCCTCGCTGTTAGAATTTTAACCTGTTTAGCTAGAGAGTTCATGACCTTGTCTTGTTCTGTCGACTTCTTTTTGAAAGTTGAGAATATCTTCTTCACCTCCTTGAACGTTGTGGTGTTTGCGTAGGCGTTAACCGCAGTGGCGTTCGTCGCTGGAGTGTTTTCAACGTTGTTATCGACGACGTTTTCATCACGAGTTTGTTGGTTGTTGGGATCATGAGCTGACATGCTTGATCGAGTGTTGGTTGCTGAGAGTTAGATTGATCCGTACTCCCCCTCCTTTTAGCACGAAACTGTGGGAACCAAAATTGCACTGTCGATTTTCGTTAATTTAGGAAGGCAAGGTAAACCTAGCTTTCCCAGAGGTCCCTGATTCTGCTAAGCCAAAAATTTCAAGAGACCAAACAGTGAGAACAAACGATATGACAATGAATTCATAAAAACGAAACGAGGGCAAAGAGGATCTTATTTCGAATCTGCGATTTGAGCGTTCCAACGGGTAAAGCCTTTGCGGAAAGAGCCGTCGGCGAGTTCATAGTTCTAACCTTGTAAGACTTGAGTAACCTGATTGAGTCGCAGCTCGAAAACAGAAAAACCAAAATATGCCTAATTTCCCTAAACACTATGCTTGCTCTGATTAAGATTTTTCGTCTATCCATGCATCTTCAGCCTCGAATCCCTTATATACTTCTCCTAGAGGCCGTTTTCTCTTTCTCCTTCTACCCTCGGTCGAGTTTATCGCTTCGTAAAAATCTTCTATTTTCCTTCGATATTTCATGACTATTTTTGGAAACTTAACATTTACCTTCCGAACTTAATATTTATTTCTTCCTGGAAAATAAAAGATAGACCATCATTACGATTTGGCTCAATTTCGTGTAAAACCACCTATTGGATTTTAGCCGAGTTTTAGACCTTCTCGGGTCGTTTTTCGACTTAAGTGTTTTAACGATTTTGTAGAAAGAGCTCTTCCGAAATGATGTCAATTCCGAATAGAGTTCAAATTTCTCGTATAGTGCAGGAAACTGTAGATGTTTTGTTAACCTTTTTTGTTTTACACGATCAATTTGAAATTTATACGAGGAAACAATTTATCGCGTTAAAGTTCCCACGTTAATTTTGATCGAGACGAAACAAGAATGAGTTTGATCCAATTTTGAAGGAGGGAGTTGCGAGGATGGGATTAAAATGAATTGATCCATTCAACTCACCGAATAGGCGAGGTTGATTGCTCGTCCGACCCAACTCGCCCGTTTGATGAGCTGGATTGGTCCAACTCACCGAGCGGGCGAGTTGGTCGTCTTACTCGATCCAACTCACCCGTTCAGCGAGTTGGACTGTCCAGTTTGATGAACGTGCAAGTTGGCTGGCTTGTGCGGTCAAACTTGCCCGTTTTGCGAGTTGGACCGCTTGCTTGGTCCAATTTTTCTGTTCGGTGAGTTGGAAGATCGAGCCTCATAGTCGTTTCATTATTTCAATGCTCCGGGATCCGTTTATCCAAGGTCTAGAGTAACCTTTCTCGAGGACTTATTGTGCGAATCCGTTTTCAGAGTTCATACGAAAATTGACTTCGATTTCCCCGCTCTTCTTTTTTCAAAATATTATCTCTCTTTTTTCAAAGTGAACATCTCTCGGGAAGTTTCTGAGGTTGATTCTGTCGTAACCGATTTGGATCCCAACAATCCTTCGATTCGAAATAGTGATTTTCCCGGGGCTAGAAGTTTAAGTCAGGGGTGTGTGCTTTGAACACCTTTGATAGACCACGGTACGCAGATATAGTGAACTATCTTGAAGCTGACATAGAACCATAGCTTTTTAAAGGATACCACAAAAACAAATCTCTGAGAGAAATCCGGAGATATCACTGGGACGAACCTTACCTTTAGAAACATTGTTCTGACGGCATATACAGACGATGCGTTGCTGAAAGCGAAACCACATATATTACGTATAATTGTCACGGATCCGATTACGCTTGACATTTCGCCAATTTTAATACAGTGTCAAAAATTCTACAAGCAGGCTTTTGGTGGTCAACCATGTTTCGAGATACTCAAGCCTACGTAGCAAAGTGTGATCCCTGTCAAAGGAGAGGAAAAATCAGCAAGAGACACGAAATGGAACATAATTTCACACTTGAGGTTGAAGTGTTTGATTGTTGGGGCATCGAATTTATGGGCCTTTTTCCCTCTTCGCAAGGAAACAAATACATATTAGTTGTTGTAGACTACGTATCCAAATGGGTTGAAGCGATAGCCACTCCGGAAAATGATGCTGCTGTAGTCGTCAAACTTTTCAAAAATATAATATTTCCCCGATTTGGAGTTTCACGAATCGTAATAAGCGACGGAGGTACCCAATTTATTAACAGAGTGTTCGCAAAACTACTCAAGAAACATGGTGATCACCATTGAGTAGCAACACCCTATCATCCTCAGACTAGCGGACAAGTAGAAGTGTTCAATCAACAAATCAAAGACATCTTAGAAAAGACGGTAGGATCAACCCGCAAAGACTGGTCTTTTAAATTGGATGACTCACTTTGGCTTACTGAACCGCGTTTAAAACACAGTTAGGAACCACCCCATTCCATTTACTCTATGGAAACGCATGTCATCTCCCAACTGAGCTAGTGCACAAAGCAGAGTGGACCATCAAAGCAACAAATTTTAATGCCAAACCCGCTGCAGAAAGAAGATTAATCCAATTAAATGAACTGGACGAGATCGGGTATCATGCCTACGAGAACTCGAAATTGTACAAGGAGAGAATTAAAGCCTATCACGACAAGAAAATCATTTCTAGGTGTTTCGCACCTAATGACCAAGTACTCTTGTACAACTCTCGGTTAACTCTATTTCCCGGGAAATTGCGTTCTCGTTGGTCAGGACACTTCACCGTGAGAGAATTTACACCTTATGGAGCAATTGTTTTGATTAACCCGAAAGGGGAGGACTTCAAAGTGAATGGTCAAAGAGTAAAGCATTACTGGGCTAGATTTGAAATTCCGCATTCTTAAAACACACGTCTAGAGATGCCAAATCTTGATTGACAAGCCCAGTTTCTTGTCAAGCTTACAACCCACTTGTGGGAGACAAGCGCCTCGTGCGCAATGCACCTGTCCGTATATGGTGCAGAGGAGGACTAATAGCAGCCAGAACACACGCCTGCAGAGGAACAGGCAGCAGCACCGCTACCCCCTCCGCCAACACCAAAGATCCCCACCACGATCACAAAGACTTCCAGCGATTCATGGTGGGTGCACTTCAGGCCATATGGGGTAGGTTAGAGGCTATGAACAGGTGCCAGTGCTTCAGTCATCCGCGTACCAGAGCGAGGTAGCCGCCAGCAGCTCCAGAACCACTACGCCAGCGGGATATGGATACCATTGATAAGGTGTAGCTTACATTTTTGCTTTCCTCCCTTTTATCTCTATTTCATACTTGTTCTAGGCTTATTTTTGAATTTTAGAACTCATATTTATTAACATTACTTGCTGCTTTAAATTAATTTTTTGAGTGTCTAACAATGCTAACGCAAAGAGAGATGATCAGAATGTGGATGTCTTAGGCATTGTTTTACGGTTACTTGCTGACGGGTTCATATTGTCCTTCGACCATCTATTGATAGCCTTTAGGCACCGTCGATCGATGGTAACTATGGTAGAAATGTACGAGTTCTTAAATCCTAACAACTAATTTATTTACATTCCAATTTATTTAATCTCGCTAATCTCAGACTATTTTCAACTTATGTCAAGTTTGGGGGAGATAGTTACTAACACCAAAGTCAACTTATTGCTTACTCACGATTATAAAAATAAAAATAATAATAAAAATGTTTATTGAGTCAAAGTTAAAAGTTAGTTATAGACTATAACATTTTTCTGGAACAGTTTATTGCACCATTTTTTAGCACCATTCTGAGGTATAATGGAAAAACTAAGTAGATTGATTATCCTGTAATACCCACACTTACTAAGAATTTCTGAAGGAACCAAAGCTAACCTCCAACATATGTAACTATATTTTCTTGTTCTGGGGTTTGGTATACATAGGATTGGAATCCTCTTGTAAATATGAAAGGTAAAACTACTTTACTTCCTAATCCTCTTCTCACGTTTCTTTAGCATCTATAAAGAAAAGATTGAGATGATTTCCTGAGATGGAGAGGGGTAGGTACATTACCGCTGTCCCCATTATTCTAATTCAAAGGAATGATAACACATTGTTGGAAGTGAGGGATAGGTACATTACCGACAACCCTACTATTCGCCTACAACTTTGTCAAAAAAAAATGAGAAGGCAAGATGGACTGTATCAGCATCATTGTCCGTTGAATTTGAGATAATAAAAGATTTAGAGGAGAAAGAAGGAAGAGGAAAAGGATCAAAAAAGTTCCTTGTGGTTCAGACACTTGCTTGGTTAAGAGTCCATGTGTCCTTTGATCGATATTCCCAGGATAAAGCTTGCACCCTATATTATTTATTTAAATGAGGATAGTAGAGGGTATGCCAAATAGCTTCTGGTAGGTTGTGGTAGGGAGGATTGATTAGCTAAGCAAAGTACATGGAAATACTCTAGATGTGGTTGCAACAGAAACTTAGGTAAAACAATGTTCTAAGGAGCTGGTAAGTCTTTGTGTTTTCAAACCTTTCTCTGATTTATTCTATGTTTTTCTTGAGGGCAAGCAAAGGATATGTCTAGGAGAGTTGAAATGTCATGTTTTTACCTGAGTTTACCCATGATATATATATATGGTTTAAGAGTCTTTTATATGTCATTGGTATTGTTTTAGAGTCTTTATAGATTCATGTACTCATTGGAAGCAATTGGACCTTTTTGATCACTCTAGAGCAGTGAAGAATGCTCATCATAAAACTCGAAGTAATAACCAGAAAATGTTAAGACCATCGATCGACATCTCACCCTGAGTGTCGATCGATGGTTAATACTTCCACCGAGTTAATAGAAGATTTGAAGAAATCACAATTCTACCAATAAGTTCCCCTATTTGAAAGACAAGTCCCTGGCCATGTTTTAGGCTATTTATTAGGTTTATTAGTTGTTTTGCAAGACACATTTGTTTTACAACCTTTTTGATACTTGCAACCTTGATGGCTACCCTGGGAGATAGCTATCTATTCCATTCTCAGACTAATATCTCGAACTCTATTGTTTTATTATTACTATTTCTATGCAATTCATTCATCTATTCATCATGTCTATCACAATCATGTCTGAGTAGTCTATTGTTAGATTTATGGTTCTTCTAGAGTAGTTAATGCCTTGCTGATTGATATAGCCTATTTATTACCAGTTTTAGGCAATGTTATTAGGCTCTATATATGGTGTATTATGTGTGTGTATACTATGTTTTGGAGTATTTACAGGTTTAAGTGCTCATTGGAAGCAATTGGACCTTTTGGGCTATCTTGGAGCATTTAGGATGTTCAGCCAGAAACTCAGAGTCAGAGTCAGTTTATTTATGAAGTATCGATCGATGTAACAATTTGTGTGTCGATGGCCAGTCGGCTTCTAGATTAATGAAGACCTAAAAATTTACAAGTTTTACCCAGAAGTTTCATGATTTGCAAGACAAGTCCCTTGCCGAAATATTGACTATTTATTAGGGTTGTCTATCTTAGTTTAGGAGGCCTCCAGAGAATTAGTTCTAAGAGTTGGAATACCTTGCTACATCTATTGGAAAGAGAGATATCTGACCATTATTACAGAGAAGATCTTGAAGGCCTTATATTTTTACTCAGTTTATTTAATGCAATTTATTTAGACGATATCATGTTCTTTATTGCTATGTCTAAGTAATTCATTGTTAGATTTAGGGTTCTTCAATGGTAGTATTGTCTTGTTGATTGTATAGAATTTTTAGGGTAGTCTCCTTGGTTCTTTCTCTAAGTTGCGCTGTTGAATTTGATCACCTCAATCTTAGAAGTTAGGGTTCCATAGCGCAAGCGAGAGCCCGGTTATGACCCTAAATTACAGGTAACAAACGAGAGTTGAATTAGAAGTTTAGAAAACCCATCAAACCGTGAAACCAATACAGTTTAGAAAGAGCATCGATCGATACCACCATATGGACATCAAACAATACTCGACTGAGATGCGCGAGAGTGATCTCCAAAACACTGAGGTCAGAGTTCAAGAACGGTATATAATTAAAACCCTAGCAATCTATTAGCCTGCAAAGCCCAATCTACCTGAGAATTCACTCTAAGTCAAATCCTTTAATTTAACATCCATAAACCAAATCAGTCTTGAAATCAATTTATTTACTATTATTATTATTTATCGAGCTTTTAATCGACAGCAATATATCTATTGTGCAATCCTAGAGTCTCTGTGGATTCGATCCCTAAGTACTACACTGAACCTCTTATTAGAGAGAGTAAAAGTGGAAATATGTTTAATTTAAGAGTGATATAAAACCCCACATAAAATTCGGCGCTGATGCCGGGGGCTTTTTCTTATTGCCATTAGATTTCGTTTAGAATATTGTCTAGATTTTTACTTTACTGTTTGCTAAACTATTCTTTCCCTGATCCTTTGACACATGTACTTAAAAGAGCGAGAATATGGATTCGGGTCAACAAGAATCGATCGATGGAGAGCATCCAGAGCAATCGACGCGAGTTCACTGCTGTCGGGCGACACCCTTCCACTGCCATCGATCGATACCTATCAGTCAGAAGCAGGTAAGTACGCCTTTACTGATTCTGAAAATAAGAATGTAGTCCTGATAGAACCAATAAACAATAAAAGTAACGAAGAAAGCCAACTTATTAAACATCAGGGGGCTGCAATCCCTGATCTAATCACTAAATATCCAAAGAATGAGATTAAACATGAATTGCCAATGCTCGATTACCTAAATCCCAGCATACCTATTCCAATAGATATGCAATTCGATTATCAGACAACCACACTAGAGGCTTTGAGCTTGATATCGACTTCCTAATTATGGAGATCAAAAATCAGTTCAGTGGTATTCCTACTGAATACCCGAATGATCACATCGAGATGCTAGAAGACATGGTGAACTGCAATTTCAATCGCTGCAAACTTTTCCCTTTCTCCCTCGAAGGTGACGCCAGGAGGTGGCTGAACCATCTACCACCAGGATCCCTGACTTGTTGGGAAGATATTAGAAGTGCCTTCATAAATCACTTCTTTCACGACGAGAGATACTGGGGAGCGAGAAGATAAATATCCCCATTCATTCAAGGTAGCCGTGAATCTTGTAACACGCCTAGGCGAGATTCAACAGCTACCAACTTTCGTGCCCTCGCCATGGATTCTTAGAACCCCAACTCGTCAATATTTTCTATAGAGGACTAAACCTACACTATCAAACAATTCTTGATACAGCCAGTGAGGGGAACTTCGGTACCCGAAGCCCCACAAGCGCTAAAAATCTGATTAAAAACATAGCTTTAGATAGAACTTTCGAAAGGAGAGACACCGAAAGGGAGGAACCCTCAATCCAAGTTAGAAGGAATCTGGCATCCGTTGCGGCCCTTCTGGATGATGCTGTTTTTACGGACCTCGAAAAGCGAGTTAAGTTCTCTGAAGTGATGAGTCTGAATAACCAACGATTTAGGGAAAGCACATGCGATTTCACACGCAACTACGACACCACTGTGGACATACACGAAAGATGTTCAAAGTCAAAGATGAATCAAGTTTTCACAGGAAACCGTAGAATAGCTGCCAACCTCAATGAGAAGTTAGATCATATATACTCGGAGATGACAGAAAAAATTGAAACTCTGAGCAAACACATTAAGAGGATCGACAGCCAACTGGCGACTAACGCTATGTCCATCAGGAGAGAGGACGAATTCTTACCTGGTAAAACGGACGCTAAACCCAGGAGCTACTGCAATGTCGTGGCTCTACGAAGCAGTAGACAACTCACCCCAGCATTAAAGAAAGCATCACTATCGATGAATTCCCAAAAATCGCGACAGACGAAAAAGAAAAATCGTACCCCGTCTCCCTCACAACTAACGAACAAATTCTCGAGATCGCTCCCGAAACTGAAGAGTTAGACCAGACTGACGATCTTCAGTAATTGTTTAATAAACAAAAAGAGAAGATCACGGAAGTAGGAAACATCGATTGCATCTTGTCACCGAGAATCGAGCGACGCTCCGAACCCATAAACGATCGACCCTCATTACCAAGAATCGAGCGACACTCCGAGGCTATAATCAATCAATGCTCTGAAGCAAGAAGCGATCGACACTCTGATCAAGAACCAACGGAACCGGTTAGAAGAAGGGTCTACCAAGCAAACGCCCCCTTTCCTCCAAAAAATGCTAAGCAGAAAAAGAAGCAGCTAGATAAAGGAATATGCAAGAAAGAGTTTGACAAAGTAAACATTGACATGCCATTAAGCAATGCCGTTCACATCTCGTCTGCTATTAAGCAGTACGTGAAAGATGCGGCATTGCGAGGGTTCCATGAATCAGAACACTGCGTGATGATGGTATCTGGAGAAGTGAGCGAAATTATTCAAGGAAAAACTCCAGTTAAATTCCCTGATCCCAGTAGTTTTGTTCTGGACTGCACTATTAGCGATGAGAGGTTCCAAAGATCCCTCTGCGATTTAGGCTCTAGTGTAAACTTGATGCCTTATTCAGTTGCAGTCACCCTCCGGCTAACACAGTTTCAACCTACCAGGGTCACTCTAGTTCTAGCTGATATATCGGCTAGCATCCTAGAAGGTGTGCTTGAGGACGTGCCCGTACGCATTCATG
Organism: Moricandia arvensis; assembly: GCA_905132765.1. NCBI lineage: Eukaryota > Viridiplantae > Streptophyta > Magnoliopsida > Brassicales > Brassicaceae > Moricandia > Moricandia arvensis. Next base: position 32,666 of record CAJHQP010002268.1, on the reverse strand, counting down.
ACTGCGATATATCCGCAGATTTCATAGTGCTTAAATACGAGCAGGAACCCAGAAACCCGATTATTTTAGAAAGACCTTTCCAGGCCACTGCCAAAGCATATATTGATGTCAGAAGAGGGCGTATATGCCTCAACATCGGGAAGATACCGATGGTCTTTGACATGGAACAAATAATAAAGCAGCCTCTGATCGACGGTCAAACATACCATATCGATTATCTCTCTAACTTAGCAGAAGAGTCATTCATCGTTACGAGCTCAAAAGATCCTCTCTCGAGAACAATTACATCTCCTGAAGGGGACATCTTTGCGATCGATGACCGGAATGAAGAGTATACAAGGTTGACGGATGCCACAGAGGAATTCTTTAATGTCGATATTTAGGAACTTGATCTATCCACCCTTGTTGATCGACACCCCGATACAACCGTCGATCGACAGCATACCATATCCGACGACTAGAGCAAAGCGAAAGCACCTAAAATCGAGCTAAAAAAACTTCCCGCTGGTCTTAATATGCTTTCCTCTACTAAAACTCCTATCTTGTCATCATAAATGAAAACTTGAGTAGCGAAGATCAGGCAATGTTGCTGAATAAATTGCAGAAGCACCACAAAGCTCTCGGATATTTGTTAGATGACATTCCAGGAATCTCTCCCGATTTATGCATGCATAGAATACACCTTGATGATGAATCCAAATCATCCATTGAGAATCAGATGATATTTAATCCCAATCTGAAGGAGGTCGTAAAAAAGAAATCATGAAACTCCTAGAAGCAGGCGTTATCTACCCGATCTCGGACAGCAGCTGGGTTTAGTGCGGTTCATGTTGTTCCGAAGAAAGGTGGAATTACGGTGGTAAAGAATGACAAAGATGAATTGACCCTTATGAGAACTGTCACCGGACATAGGATGTGTATCGATTACAGGAAACTGAATACTGCCACTCGAAAAGACCATTTCCCTTTACCCTTTATCGATCAGATGTTAGAAAGGCTTGCAAGCCACGAATATTACTATTTTCTCGACGTCAGGATTTTTCCAAATTCCCATACATCTGGATGATCAAGAAAAGACCACCGTCACTTGTCCCTATGGAACGTTTGCATATCGCATGATGCCTTTTCGCCTCTGTAACGCCCCTACAACTTTCCAGAGATGTATGATGTCGTTATTCACCAATAATATTGAGGATTTCATGGAGGTTTTGCTGGACGATTTCTCAGTATACGGGCCAAATTTCAAAACATGCCTTGATAACCTATGCAAGGTACTAGCTAGATACGAAGAGAAAAATCTGGTTTTGAACTGGAAAATGGCACTTTAGGGTCAACTGCGGAATTGTCTTGGGACACAAAGTCTCAGTGGCCGGAATTGAGGTGGAAAAGGCAAAGATTGAAGTAAAGACTTGTTTCCCGCCACCCACTAATGTCAAGGACGTTAGAAGCTTTCTAGAACACGCTGGATTCTATAGGAGATTCATAAAAAAATTTTAGCAAAATAGCTCGACCCCTCACTGCGCTCCTGTGCAAACAGGTGAAATTCGATTTGACACCTGAATGTCTCGAAGCCTTTAAAGCAATCAAGTCAGCGCTCATATCTGCCCCTATTGTCCAAGCACCTGACTGCGATCTACCATTCAAAATTATGTGTGACGCCAGTGATTTCGCTGTAGGCGCAGTACTTGGGTAAAAGAAGGACAAAAAGTTGCATTCAATATACTATGCCAGTAGAACTCTTGATAATGCACAACGCAATTATGTGACAACAGAAAAAAGAGTTACTAGCCGTGGTATTCGCTTTTGAGAAATTTTGTTCTTATCTACTCGGTTCAAAAGTAGTTGTTCATACTGACCACACATCATTAAAATACTTAATGAACAAAAACAACGCCAAGCCGAGACTCTTACGATGGATTCTAATACTCTAAGAATTTGGTATAGAAGTAAAAGACAAGAAATGAGTGGAAAACGGAGTCGCTCATCACCTATCACGAATAAGAGTGGATGACGACATCCCTATAGAAGACTTCTTACCCACAGAAAATGTCTACATTGCAGAATCAACTTTTGTTGGTAGAGTCAGTTTGGCCCATGAAATGGAATCAATCGATAATGTACCAAGCCCATCGAACAATTTCAACCACAAATCATCGATCGATTATGTCCATACTCCGTTGACCGACAATACATTTGTAAAGGACGATCAAATAATCATTCCAATAGATATCAACGTCGGTTGTAATCTTTCGTTCCCAAATAATGATCCTCCCGGAGGTAGAACTTTAAGTCGGGGGATGTGTGCACTGAGCTCCACTGATTTACATTGGTATGCAGATATAGTTAACTATCTTGCGGCCAAAGTAGAACCCGAACTCTTCAAAGGATCTCATAAAAAGACGATGTGTTGCTGAAAGCGAAACTCCACAAATTTTGTATCATTGTCATGGATCCGATTATGCAGGACATGTTGCCAGTTTCAAGACAGTGTCAAAATTCTACAAGCAGGATTTTGGTGGCCAACTATGTTTCGAGATGCTCAAGCCTACGTACCAAAATGCGACCCCTGCCAAAGAAGAGGAAAAAATAGCAAGAGAAATGAAATGGAACAAAATTTCATACTTGAAGTTGAAGTGTTCGATTGCTGGGGCATCGATTTCATGGGCCTTTTCCCCTTCTTCGCACGGAAATAAATACATTCTAGTTGCTGTAGACTACGTATCCAAATGGGTCGAAGCAACATCTCCAAAACTGACGCTTATGTAGTCGTTAAACTCTATAAAAGCATCACCTTTCCTAGATTTGCAATTCCTCGAGTGGTCATATGCGACGGAGGTACTCACTTTATAAACAGAGTATTCAAAAAACTACTCAAGAAACATGGAGTTCACCATCGAGTAGCCATACCCTATCATTCTCAACCAGCAGACAAGTAGAAGTATCCAACTGTCAAATCAAAGAAATCTTAGAAAAGACGGTCGGATCAACCCGAAAGGATTGGTCTCTAAAATTGGATGATGCGCTTTGGGCATACCGTACAGCATTTAAAACACCATTAGGAACTACCCCATTTCACTTACTCTATGGAAAAGCATGCCATCTGCCGGTAGAAGTAACTTATAAAGCAAAATGGGCCATCAACAAGAGAAATTTCAATGCTAAACCCGCAGCAGAAAAGAGATTGATCCAGCTAAATGAGTTAGGCAAAATTAGGCACCACGCCTACAAAAATTCGAAGTTATACAAAGAAAGAACAAAAGCCTATCACGACAAGAAAATCATTTCTAGGCATTTCGAACCGAACGATCAAGTACCCCTGTATAACTCACGTTTAACTCTATTTCCTGGAAACCTACGTTCTCGTTGGTCCGGACCCTTCACCCTTAAAGAAGTTACGCCTAGTGGGGCAGTCGTCCTATTTAATCCTAAAGGAGAGGATTTCATGGTGAATAGGCAGAGAGTGAAACATTACTAGGCTGAAGCCGAAATTCCGCGCGTCTGGAGGTGCATGGCCCCGAATGATAAACCTATTTTTTGTCAAGATGGCGACTTTAAACAAGCGCTGAGTGGGAGGCAACCCACTAAATTTAAAAAAAATTAAATTTTAAAATTTAAATTAAATTAATTAATTATTTATGCATTTTCATATTTTTTAAGCAAAAAAGGAGTCAACAAATAGACCATCGATCGACGCCCCTATAGTACCGTCGATGCGTTGATCGACGGTCGTCTGTCGAGTAGGATAACTCGACACGACCCCATTTCATAAATCACTTTTCTCAAAACAGCCAAAACACAAAAACGAATAGACACTCGATTTCTCTCTCAATTCTTGGCCGATTTTGCAGGTTCTTGAGCCTAGCTCACTCGATTTTCACCCTCTATTACTGTTTAGCTCACTAAATCACCGATCATCAAGGCATTTTCTCTAAATCCCTTAGTTTAGGGAAACTTTTAGGGTTTGCAGAAAAATCCAATTTTTTAAAGTGTTAGCCGGAATTTAGAACGCTCTAAGGTGCTGAAGTACTAGATTAGGAACTATCTACCATCTTTACATATGATTTGCAAAATTTGAGCATGTTCTTTTGGATTTCATATCCCATGGTTCTCGATCCAGCATCGATCGATTCCCATGAGGCGCCGTCGATCGATAGCCATGAGTACAAATCAATCGTTGTCCATGCGGTACTATTGATCGATGGTAGTTTATATATACATCGATTCTGATTCTTGGATTTGTTTATTAAATGCAGATGACCGAGAGGCGCACCAAAGAAGGATATGAGTTCGGTAGCTCTGGTGCTCCGCCACGGAGGCCCTCCATGCCGAGACCCTTGGCCCAAGGAAGAAGAGAGTTCACTCGTGACGTTTGAGAACTTCCCTGAGCCTGGGAAAGCTGTAGCATTGAGGGAATGCACCCATCGTCCTGTACGTGAGGAGTCGGACTGTTTTTACAGTCTCTACTATAACGCTTGGCAAAGCGTTTCTATTGAGCCCACCAGGTTGGTCGACAGACGCACCTTGAAGAAGTTGGGCTCCTGACAGATTTCAAACAGATGCAGGAGATATGACTGGGCAACATGGCTACTAAGCCATGCCCTCTTTACCCCAACCTGGTCCGACAGTGCATCGCCAAGGCTCAGGTTCTGTAAAAGAGCCCTAGCGTAAAGCTGGAAAATGAGGCTACTATTACCTTTCTCATCACAGGGATCAGGTACCAGATCACCATTGCGCAGCTCTTTGAGATCTATGGGTTCGATATTGGTACTCGTGCCTGTGCAGTCGCTCTTTTCCCCGGTCTACCTACCTTTTGGGGACTCATTCCTACAGGCCCTTTTTGCTCGGGCTCTGCTACTCAGACTGATATTTGTCACCCCACCCAGCGCTACTTCATGAAGGTCCTTGCCAACACTTTGTTGTGCAAGATGGAACCCAACAAGTTTATGGTTCAAGATGTCACACTGCTGTACTACTCGATCAGAGATTTGGTGGGGCTCGATGACAATATCTTTTGCCCACCATTGAGCGATCAGCGGGTGAACTTGGGGGCAGTCTTTGCTGAGAACTTGGTGACCCTAAAAGAGAAACCCTTCAATGGTTCAGGCCCAAAGAAGGAGACGTTTGGGAGAATCTTGTTGCCTCTATTCAGGTTTCTTGGCATCAGCTTTGAGGGAGCCTCAGTTGAGAGGGACTTGCGTTTCATGGATGACGGGAAGTTGGCGAGGACTGGCAGGCTGAAGGAGAGACACTATTGGTCTTTCATGGATGACGAGGGGCCTAGGATGATAACGCTTCCAGTACCAAGGGTGACAGGTTTTGATGATGATCCAGATCGCCTTGCTTTCAAACCGGCTGAGAAGCACCTCCACACAGCACCCCTCAGAGTACGCCGCAGAAGAGGCCTCCGACCAGCCCACCCAGTAGCAGCAGCAGCAGCAGCAGAAGACGAGCCAGCACAGCCACCTCCACATCTTCCACCCTTCCCTCAGATTCCATAGATCCCCATCCACGACCATGGTGATTTTCAGAGAGTTGTGGTGGACGCACTTCGTGCTATATGGGCTAGGGTGGAGATGATGTCTCGATGCCAGTGTTTCACCCGCCGTAGGACCAGAGAAAGATCACCACCAGTACCCGCAGTGCAGCAGCAGCCAGACACAGACACATCAGATGAGGAGTAGTCTCCTTTGTTACTCCTTTGTCTCTTATCTCATTTTCAGACTTATATTAGTACTTATTTTATTTTGCTGCCTTTGGATTTACTTATTATTATTATGCTGTTTGGATGTTTTGATGTGTATTTGATTGTCTAACAGAGCTAACCCAAAGAGAGATGACTACAACGGAGACTAGACACATGCGCGATTTCAGTTTCATACGCCTACCATCGATCGACGGCACGTAGTTGCTGTTGATTGATAAGTGATCTAACAAAGATGTTTAGTAGATTTTTCGGGTTCCCCATCGATCGAAGGTGATGGTTTACCATCGGTTGACACACACTTACAAACATTGATCGACACTCTTATACCGAGAGAGGTATCTAGTATTATACTTGTACTATTTACTTATGATTTAATTTTTCCTAACCAATATGAGACGAATTACACTAGGGACAGTGCAATTTAAGTCTGGGGTAGGTTCGCTAATTCTATTTAATTTGTTCTGAGTTTTATTTACTATATATATATATATATATATATATAAGTTTTTCAAAAAGTTTTTTTGAGTCAAGAAGGGGACTATGATCAAGATTTATTATTGACTAACCACACTTTAATACCATTTTTAGAAGGTTGTTTACAGAGATTACTAGAGATACCAAAGTGGATAATCATGCCACTATATCACACTTGCTTAGAAGGTTTGAAGGAACTGAAGCTGATTTCCAACGTTAGTCCTGACATTATTTGCTTGCTCTGAGATTTGGTATACACTAGATCGGATTCCTTTCGAAAGTCTGTAAGTACAAGTCATTCCACCTTTAATTCCCTTCCTCTTTCTTCTCAGCATCTACCTAATAGCTTAAAAGATTGAGATGACTTCCCGAGATGCAGAGGGGTAGGTACATTACCTATGACCCCATTATTCTAATTCGGAGGAACGATCACACATCATTGGAAGCGAGGGGTGGGTGCATGACCGATGACCCCACTATTCGCCTACAACTTTGTCAAAAAAAGTGAAAGAAAAAGAAAAAAAAAAGAGGAAGAGGAAAATCAAAAATGAGATGGCAAGATGAACTGTATCAGCATCATTGTCCATTAAGTTTGAGGTCTAGAAAGATTTAGAGAAGACTTTGTGCTTAGTTATTCAGATACTTGCAGAGGTAGAGTCCATGTGTCCTTTGATCGATACTCCCAAGGTAAAGCCTACACTTTTATTTTATGCAAAGAAATGAAATCAGTAGAGGGGTGAATCAATATAATATTTGCTAAGTTGTTGAAAGAATGGATTTGGTTGCTACACTAGGATAGGGTATATAAAGTTTCTCTGTGATTGACTTATAGGATGTGGTTGCAAAAAAGTGGGGTGACAGTTATACTTAGACATTATGTGAGTCTCCACTTTTCAAAACCTCTTTTACAGGCTTAGTTTGCTTGAGGACAAACAAAAGGTTAAGTCTAGGGAGTTGATATAGCCTATTTAATACAAATTTTAGGCCATGTTATAGGCTCTATTTAGGGTCTATTATGTGTGTCTATACTATGTTTTGAAGTTTTTGCAGGTTTAAGTACTCATTGGAAGCAGTTGGAGCTTTTGGGCTATATTGGAGCATTTAGGATGCTTAGCCAGAAACTTAGAGTCGGAGTCAGTTTATTTATGAAGTATCGATATCGACGGCCAAGTCGGCTGCAAGATCAATGAAAACATGAGAAATTACAAGTTTTATCCAGAAGTTTCATCATTTTCAAGACAAGTCTCTGGCCAAAATATAGACTATTGATTAGAGTTTTCTATCTTAGTTTAGGAGGCCGCTAGAGAATTCTTTTTAAGAGTTGAAATACCTTGCTACATCTATTGAGAGAGAGAGGGAGAGATTTGATCATTATTACAGAGAAGATCTTGAACTCCTTACCTTTTTACTCAGTTTAATTAATGCATTTTATTTAGACTTTAATCATGTTCTTTATTGTTATATTTGAGTAATTCATGGTTAGATTTAGGGTTCTTCAATGGTAGTAATGGCTTGTTGATTTTATAGAATTGTTAGGGTAATCTCCTTGGTTCTTTGTTTAAGTTTCTCTTAATGCTAAGTTGAATTTGATCACTTCAATCTTAGAAGTTAGGGTTCCATAGCGCAAGAGAGAGTCTGGTTATGACCCTGAACCTATCTTAAACAATCTAAATAATTGGTAACAAACGAGAGGTGAATTAGATGTTTAGAGAACTCATCATACCGTGAAACCAGCACCATTTAGAAAGAGCATCGATCGATACCACCATATGGACATCAAATGATACTCAACTGAGATGTGCGAGAGTGATCTCCTAAACACTGAGGTCAGAGTTCAAGAACGGTACATAATTAAAACCCTAGCAATCTATTAGCCTACAAAGCCCAATCTACCTGAGAATTCACCCTAAGTCTAATCCCTTAATTTAACCCCCCCAAACCAAATCAGTCTTGAAATCACTTTGTTTAATATTATTATTATTTATCTAGCTTTAATTCGACAGCAATAAATCTATTGTGCGATCCTAGAGTCTATGTGGATTCGATCCCTAAGTACTACACTGAACCTCTTATTTGAGAGAGTAAAAGTGGGAATAGGGTTAATTTAAGAGTGATATAAAACCCCACATCACTGAAGTTATAAAATTGTTAGGGTTATTTTAATTAGTTCTTTGTTTAAGTAGATCTTAATGCTAAGTTAAACCTGATCACTTCAACCTTATATTATAGGATGTTATCGCACAAGCGAGAGCTTCTTTATACCCTCAAACATATCTTAAACAGTTTAAAGCTCTAGTAACAAACAACAGCTGAACTAGAAGTTTAGAGAACAAATCAAACACACAAACCGCATTTGTTTAGAAGTAACATCAATCAATACCATGAAGTGGGCGTCGATCGACACTCCGTTAAGAATCACGAGAGTGACTTATCTAAACCCTACAGTTGAGTTCAGAACAACGCTTCACTAATGCCCTTAACATTCTGTTATTCTGCGTTACCTAGTCTACCTGAGAGTGCCCCTAAGTCTAATCCTTCCCAATAATCTTCACAAACTAAACCTACCATTAATTCACTATTCATAAATCAATACTTTCTTCTTGTTTTATTTCGAAGCAATAAATCTATTGTTTGATCTGTCTCTGTGGATTCGATCAGTTAGTACTACACTGAACTTCTTATTTGAGAGAGTAAAAATTAGCTCATAGTGTTAATTTGAGAGTGCATAATAAAAGATACATCATGAACACCATTTGATCGGGTTCTTAAAAAGATAGAAGTCCGATTGTGCTCTTGCTATCATCTGAATCAACATTATGACTATTGTCACTGTAGCCAATCAACTTAAGTATCTTCGATGTTTATCTTTCAAACACTAGTTCATAACTAGTACTACCATGCAAGTATCTCAAGCATTGTTTCAAAGCAGCCCCATGCAACTCTTTTGGACTAGGTTGTGCCGCTTTATCACACCAACCGAGAATGACAGGTCGGGTCTCGTGTGAAGCATGTAACGTAAACAGCCAATATTTTTATGTACATTGAAGCATCGATCTCTTTCTCTTCCTCTACTTTTTATAGCTTTAACCCGAGCTCCATATGCTATGAATCGGATTACACTTAGTCATCCCGACTTCTTCAAGTATCTTGATGTATAACGTTTCTGATTCAAATTTATTCCATCGCATGTTGACAAACCTCTATACAAAGATAGCATTTTATCTTGCCAAGATCGCTCATATCAAATCTGATTGCCATTCTTTCTTTAAACTCGTCAATAAGCTTCTTGCATGTTCTGGTCACAAACAAGTAATCCACAGATACTGGTATCATGAGGAGATTACAATTCACCATCTTGCTAGACCGATGGTTCCTTAGAGCATTTTTAAAAATTGAAGCTCGAAAATAATCTGATTGATTTTGTTGTTCCAAGCTACTGGTTCTTGTCTCAGACCGTACAATGCTTTATTAAGTTTGTAAACTTTATTTTCATCTCACTTCTTCTTGAAGCCTTCTTTTTGAGATACGTACACGATTTCCTTTAGTTCCCATGCAAGAGGGCGGTCTTAACATCTAGATGGTGCAATTTCCATCCATTCGTTGCAGCAAGATTGATCATAAGTTGTATTGTTTCAAGACGGGCAACCGGAGCAAAAAATCATCAAATTTAATTCCATACTGTTGCACATAACCTTTAGCAACAAGTCTAGCTTTGTACTTGTTAATGCTTCCATCAGAGTCGGTTTTATTTTGAACACCCATTTCACACCGATCGGCTTCTCTCTATGTGGAAGATCTACCAAGATCCATGTATTATACTTAACAATGCATTGAATCTCCTCTTCACAATATCTCTTCCATTCTTTGGACTCTTCTGCTTCTCCAAAGTGTTTGGCTCGTTTTTTAAATATAACAACAGTTCTTCTCCTAGTTCTTCGGCCTACAGAATGTAATCATCAAGGTACTTAGGTCTCCTAATTTGTCTCACTGATATTCTGCAAGCTTGTGGTTGACGTATTTCTTCTTGCTTGTCTTAAAGTTTTCAGTTTCAGTATCATGTGTAGCTTCTATCTCTTAACTATTGACAACTTGCTCTTCACATGAGTAATCTTGATCGATTATTCTATTCTTTCGAAATCTTCCAAGTTTAATAACAAATCTTTCATCATTACGTGTCCCCAATCCTTCTTTGTTCCAACTCCAACTTCTCGTTTCATAAAAACTACATCTCGACTCACTAGTATCTTTCGAGTGTGTGTTTGGTATCTGCAAGATGCCTTTGAACCCGGCTCTGTTCCTAGATGTACTAGCATTCGTAACCTATCATCAAGTTTCTTCAGCAGTGTCCCTTCAATTTTTGCATATCCGACACACCCATAAATTCATAGGTGATCAACATTAGGTCTTTTTTGGGAGAGCTTGTATGGTGTTTTCTCTGCTAGTGCTCTTGTGGACAATCGATTGAGAAGGTAGGTGGAGTGTTGTATAGGTTCTCTCCAAATATGATTACGCATATGCATGTTCTTAAGAATACTTCTCCCCATCTCCATTAGAGCTTGGTTCCTGCGCTAAACCACACTGTTTTGTTGAGGTGTATACGGTGCAGTGAGGTGCCGTCTTATTCCTGTGTTTTTACAGTATGTGCCAAACTCTCGTGACACAAATTCTCCTCTTCTATAAGTTTGAAAGGTTTGTATCATCTCCCCTATTTCTTGATCTACCAAGTTTCTCAGTTTCTGTAATTTGTTTAAAGCTTCGCTCTTTTCTGTCAACAACATTGTCCACATATATTTCGTATAAATGTCAATGATGACAAAGATATCTTTGTTCCCTCGTAATGTACTTGGTGTTATGGGTCCACAGAGATTACTGTGTATAAGTTCCAATGCCTTCGTATCTCTATATGATGTCACCTTAGGAAAAACTCTCTTAGTTTTCTTCCCAGGTAGGCATGAAGCGCATACTTCTTTCTCAATACTTATACTCGGAATGCCAAGAAAAATGTTCTTCTGTATCATAGACCAGATGATCTAAAATTTGATATGTCCCACAGGTGCATGCCACTTAGTTGAATCGTTTTCAGTGGTTAGGTAAAGACACGATGTGTTCTTTATTCCCAAATGAACTTTATATAGCCTGTTCCTTGATCTTTTAGTGGTGACTGGTAGTTTTCCATGTTGGTAATGCATTGTTAACTGCTCTCCTCTCATTCTTATATCACATCATGCTTCTGTAGCTTGACCCAAACTAATGATGATGTTACTCTTTAAGTCTGGAATAAAGAAGACTTCTGTCATCTTTCTTGACTCTTTGTTCATGTCAGTAAACGTGATTGTCCGTTTTCCTTAGATGTCAATTTGAGAGTCATCACTGAAACGTACTTTTCCAGTAATCGTATAATCTAGCTTCGAGAAATATATTCGATCACCAGTCATGTGATTACTCGCGCCGTTGTCACCTGTATTTCTCTCATACTTCACGGGCAAGATGTTTTTTCGTTTAAAAAGATGACTTCATGCATCATGATTACCCTGAACCTAGGACATAGACAACTACGAGAGTAGGTTCTTTCCTGAATTGATTCCATTGAGTTACGTTGTAAGATACATGCAAGAGTTTGATTAATTGACCTAGTGAACGAACTTCCTATTTGATAACCATTGATTGACACTAGGCCTTCGTCGTCGATTGACGGTAGACTCCGATGTTCGCATACGAGAGTTGGAACGAGAGGGGGTCGGATTGTTCTTAAGTTCCTTGCATATTTCATAATTCATTGCATCTTATTCATTATAATTCACTTACATGAAACCCTAGATCTATCTTTTCCTGATTAGAATCAGTTAAGCTATTTAGCAAATTTTCTTTTTGGAATAAGCTCAAAAACCTCATATTTATAGCTTGCGTGGCTTACCTTTTAAAAATCAGAAATCTATTGTGTCCTCTCTCTCTATGGATTCGATCCCTAAGTACTACAATTTGACTTCTCTTGGCAAGAGTAGTTTATAAGGTTAATTTGATAGATTGTCTGCTTAAATATAACCCTTAACCCGCACGTTGTCAAATTTGGCTCTCTTGCCAGGGAGCAAGGATCGCCATTAGATTTATTTTCTAGGGTTTATTCTAGCCTATTTCTTTTATTACAAGTTACTGATAATTTATTTTTCTTGTCTTTCCGGTGCATGCCCAACAGTACCAGAAACCAAAAGAACAAGGAATTACTCTTCTCAGCCCTCGTTGCATTCGAATGTTCAATCCGCAAGCAGATGCGACTAGCACCGATCGACAGCAGCACTTGACCGTCAATCGACACGCGCATCAACATCGATCGACAATACCCCTTCGGCATCAATCCTCTAACATGTAACTCTAGAAAGATGGTTTCGACTCTAATTGTGGTTCGAGATGAGAGAGGACACATGTATGATCTTGAAGGTCATCTGCGTAATGCAACATGTCAGAGGATTGACGAACATGGAGCTGTGATCCATGAACAAGAAGCAGAAGTTGCAGTAGCTCAACCTGAAGCTACCGCCCAAGCTTCTCAACGGACATTGGCAGACTATAATCGACCATTTCTATGCTAATAGATTCGGCATTCGTCCTCCAACTTTCCATAGGAATGATTTTGAGATCAAACCATCCTTCTTCGCACTTGTTGCGTAGACACCCTACCATGGAATGCGACACGAGTACCATATGGATCATCTGGAGTGAATTTAGGATCTAGTTTGGCTATCAAGGCTAATGGAGTCCCTAGGGACTATCTATTCTGCAAGCTCTACAAGTACTCACTTGCTGTAGATGCTTCGCATTGGCCTAAGAAACTACCACCAGGATCTCTAACATCCTGGATAGACATTAAAAATGCATTCATGCGTAACTTCTTTGATGATGCACGAGCAGAAGACTTGAGAAGCAGGATTGCTACATTCACACAGAAACCTGGGAAATCATTCAGAAGCTCTTGGTTCAGATTCAAGTCCTACCAAAGAGATTGCCCACACCACAGCTTTAATGAAGTGCAGCTGCTTAGAAATTTCTTCAGAGGTATTGATCTATAGTACCAGATGGCTTTAGACACCGCTAGTGAAGGAAACTTCAGCACTAGGAGTGTATAGGAAGTAACAAGGCTTATTAAGAACTTGGCATCTAGCAATAGCACCAAGAACATTGACTATGAGAGGAAGAAATCAGCTCCATCTCTGAGTAAGGAGCAGATAGATGAAGTCAGGGCAAAGTTGGACAGTGTTCAAAAAATTTTCAAAACCTCAACACTCATGTCAAGAAGTTGGATAGTCAGGTGGTCCAAACAAGTGAGGCCATTCAAAGACATGAGACCTTGGTTAAAGAGAAAGGGGAAGCCAGTCAGAAGCACCACGTCAATGCATTTATAGGTGAAGACCTTTGGCAAGACGTGAAGATAAAGCAGCTGCAAGAAGGAGATTTTTGTGTGGAAAGTGCCATGTCTTTCGGCAGTTCTCATTGGTGTCGATCGACGCCAGATCCAGACCGTCGATCGATGGAACTTGGAGAATCAGTCGCCTCGTGTGAATCCTCCAACGTCATCGACGACAAGAAGAAAGCGTCGATCGACATCCCCTAAAAACATAACTGAGTTGTTTACCAAGTCTGAGTGGCAGCCTATTCGTCAGAGCTTCAAAGATGGAGAACCAGGAACAGAACCCCAGTACACATGATCCCATGACAACATAAATACACTCCAGAAGAAAGCAGAAGATTCCAAAACATCTTTGCAAAGAAGCAACTGAAAAAGAGATGGATGGCTTTGCCAAAAAAATCTTTAAAATTCCTTTAGATGCTCCATTTGATGAAGCATTTTATACTCACATATTATGGATGTTTTTCAAGGAATCTAGGGAAATAGAAAAGGACATATGGCGCATGTTCAATGACCTCGGGGAGAGGACGAAGCAGTGGACCACTCTCAAGAAGAAAAGTGACCCTGGGAAGTTTTTGATCCCATGATATGTCAAAGGTCACGAGTATCCTAACGCCCTCTGTGACACTGGATCCGCAGTTAAAATTATGCCTAGAGTGATGGCAGAGAGGCCAAACCTAAAAGTGGAGCCTTCTAGTGATTCTTTCACCTTTGTGGATTGATCCAAAGTGAACTCAAGAGGGATAGCTAACATGAGGGGTTTTATGTATTTCAAAGAAAACTCTATCAAATTAACCCTATGAACTACTCTTGCCAAGAGAGGTCAAATTGTAGTATTACGGGATCGAATCCACAGGGAGCTTGGCCACACAATAAACTCAATACAGACGCGATTAAGCAGTAAATAAACTATAGCAGATAGTTGATTGATTGGTAGGTAAACAATAATAATAAATAGCTATATCTAGGGTTTCATGCAAGTGGATTATAAAGGATGTAATCTAAGGGTACTAATCATAGAGCTCGATAACTAATGTAAAAGACGACCAACTCTCGCTGCGAGTCTAATCTATTGACTAAGTCCGATGTCTCAGCTCTCGCTTGTTGACACTAAATGACCGTCGATCGATGGCAATGATCCTGCGTCGATCGATGGTCTCTCGAGTCAAGCTTTGTGACCTAATTCGATAAGTTCACTAAATTAACTAAATCAACTCTCGTTTGTTTCTAGCAACCTAGCTCAATAGGATTAACTCTGGTAGTAGACCATGCTCTCGCTTGCGCGTAACTATCCTATGATCAGGGTTCTAGTAAGCTACTCTAGAACACAAATAATAAACACAATTCTATGGATAGATCTTATAATCACCGTAGAAATTCTATTGTTTGGCGAATCCATCAATACCATTAATAAACCCTATACCTAACACGAGATCTACTCAGAAATGATCTCTGTCACATAAATCATTGATGAATAGAATAAATATAACATAAAACCAAAGAAGTTCCAGGAGGACTCTGAAGGAGTTCCTCCCTTATATCCTAACTCTAGAACAATCGATAGAATAAAGCTTGGTAAGTGTGTAGACTAAACAATGGCATAGAAACACATAAATAGGGTTTAAAGTGGTGCAAGGGTATTCTGGTAATTTTGATGGCTTCTGGGATTCAGTCAGCCATAAAAAAGTCGGACCTGTCTTCTGGGATCACCGTCGATCGATACCAAGGCTGGGCCGTTTGATCGACACTCATTCATCTTTTCGACAGCTTCCTCTCGCGAGGCAGACAGACCACTCTTCAATAAATCGGGCATAACTTTACATCTAACCGTCAGATGGACCTCAAACTGGTAGAATTGAAAATCTAACTCCAAGCTCTATCTTGTGTCAAACTCTCAGCTCAATCGCATCGTGGGAAGATGTCCATCTATAGATAAACGTATGACGCATCTGCGCAGTTCTACATTGAAAACAACTCCAGAATTACCAAAGTTCTCCAGAACGTACCTGAACCTGAAAACCCTAAAATACTCTAAAAATATAATAGACTCGAAATAGGACTGATATTATGGCATAATAGTGGTAAATATCAGGGCCTATCAACTCCCCCAAACTTAACATTTTGCTTGTCCTCAAGCAAACAAAGCCTGTTTTGAAAAGCGGAGACTCACATAATGTCTAAGTATAACTGTCACCCTACTTTGTTGCAACCACATCCTGTCAAGTCAATCACAGAGAAACACTAGTCTGACTCACTCCTCTACTGATTTCACTCACCCCTCTACTGATTTCATTTTTTTTGCATAAAATAAAAGTGCAGGCTTTACCTTGAGAGTATTATCAAATGACACATGGACTCTTACCTACGCAAGTATCTGAACAACAAGGCACAAAGTCTTCTCTGATTACTTTCTTCCCCCTTTTCTCTCTGAATCTTTTTAGATCTCAAACTTAATGGACAATGATGCTGATACATTCCATCTTGCCATCTCATTTTCGATTTTCTTTCACTTTTTTTTCTTTTCTTTTACTTTTCTTTTCTTTTTGTTCTTTTTGCTTTTTGGGCAAAGTTGTAGGCGAATAGTGGGATCATCAGTAATGTACCTACCCCTCGCTTCTAACGATGTGTGATCTCAAACTTAATGTACCTTCAAACTTTCTAAGCAAGTGTGATATAGCGGCAGGATGATCCACTTTGGTATCTCTGGTAACTCTACAACAACCTCCAAAAAATGGTGCTAAAGTATGGTTAGTCAATAATAATTTTTGATCATAGTCCCCTTCTTGAATTAAAAAAAAAACTTTTTGAAAACTTATATATATATATATAGCAAATAAAACTCAAAACAAATTAAATAGCATTAGCGAACCTCCCCCAGACTTAAATTACACTATCCCCAGTGTAATCCATCCCGGATTGGTTAGGGAAAATTAAATCATAAGTAAATAGCTTAAGAGAGAAACTCGATACAAAACTCTGTAAAAGAGTATTGATCGATGTCACGATGTCGATGTTGACTGATGGTCATGTTCCATGGTCGATCGATGTTGATTCTTCAAAATCGATCGATGGTGAACCTGTAACTTTCTACTCTCTTTTTTGTTGTCTTGTTTTTTTTAATAAGTATAGAAAATATAACTCAAAACAGAAAAAAATATCAGTAAACATCCCCCAGATTTAAACAACACTATCACCAATGTTTTACAATCTAAGATTGGTGAAGAAAATAAATCTTATGGACAAAATTAACAAAAAAAAACGATATACCCGCTCGCTGATGGTGACCGTCGTTCAAAACATTTAAGTGGTGATCGATCGATGCTCAGGTTGCTCTGTCGATCAACCGTGATCAAGTTTTGGTCGATGCTCTATGAAGACTATCTTCCTCAAGGGTTTTTTCTTTTTTTTTGAAAACCTGAAATAATAAAATAAAATCCTAAATTAGACTAATATAATCAAAAACTAATTGAAAACTTACTAAACAGTGGGTTGCCTCCCACTCAGCGCTTATTTATAGTCTTTAGCTTGACGTTTTGGAGTGTTGATTCAGTTCTGATGAGATTGGGGACTTGCTCCAAAACAATTCTCAATATCCAATATCTTGAGCTTCATCACCCCTTTTTGTGAAAGCCTCCATAGACTCTTCTCCTTTGTCTATCATCTCAGCCATAAGGAGTGCTCGAATCTTGGCAAATGGCTGTAAGAAGCATCTGCTGCGCACTCTGTAATTCCTAACACCATCTGAGAAGTGGGGAACCAATGATAACCGAGGACCTTCCTTGATCCTTTTTCTTTTCTTCGAATTCCTCTTCCTCTTCTCCTTCTTCTTTCTGCTCCTTCCCCCAGACTTGGTTGTTTCTGTCTCTGCGTGTTGAGATACCTGAGGGGTGTCGATCGATGCTCTAATGATGTTGTCAATCGATTCTCCGACAATGGCATTGAACAATTTTCTAATCGTGGTGTCGTTCGATACTGCTGCTGACGATCCTTGGTCAACGTTAACTTCATACCTCAATCCTCTCTGAGAAACTACTTCATGCAGAGGATTATCAAATATCTCCATGCACACTTCCATCTGGTGGAATAGGAAATTCAACCTCAAAAACAGTGTCGGGAACCACAAACTTCATTGGGTCATGTATTATTTTCACTCTTTTGTGAAACCCAAAAACTTCTTTTGTGCAAATAAGGTGTCTCTGATGTTTAGGGACAGAAAGATGTGAGGTCTTGGACACGTGCATTCTCTCCTCAATCGATCCTGGTTCAATCATGTAACCAGGCTGTTTGTCCAACAATGAGTGTCGATTGATGTCGGGTGGGTGGTGTATATTGATGTTAGCCTTTGGTGAAGTCTCTAGATCTTTTCCTGAAGTGTGCTGATCGTCATCAAGCTTCATCTCCAATTCCTGATCCATATCTTCAAGCTTTTCCTCCAGCTCTAAGAAGTCATCCATATTGAACTTCTTACTCGAATCCAAATACCTAAGTTGTTTTCTATCCTCTAGCTCCAAGAGATTTTCTAGTTCCAAAATCTCTCCCATGGTTATTTCTCTGTCTACATCTAGAGCATGATAACAACTTGATACATCGGTGCTCTCTAGTGTCGAGTCTGCAATGTCCTGAAGATAACTTGAACTTTCATGGATATCAAGTGCTGTCGATCGACAACAGGGGTTAGTGTCGATCGATGTTGATGCTCAGAGTTGATCGATATTAGGGTCGTGGTGTCGATCGATGATAAGGTCGGATCACTAATATCAGCTTCATTTGCTCTTCTTGGCTCTCTAAATCCATGTTGTCCATCATCCTCTACCATATATCTAATCATATATTCCATCTCAATCTCCAAATTTGCTGGAGCATCATAGAGAAATTTGTTGAGGAATGCGTCACTGACGTCATTCCAGGTAGTAAGGAACCTTGGTGGTAGCTTCTTGAACTAATGAGTTGCATCTCCAGAAAGGGTGTATGGGAAGAGTTCGCAGAAGTAGTGGTCTTATGTGACTCTGTTGAAGATAGATAGTACCATTTCCTCAAATAAGTTGATATGACCCATTGGTTGCTTGTGAGAAAAGCCATGAAAGGGATGCAGCTCCATAGCTGTGATATATTTAGGTTTCAGCTCCAAGTCATTCATCTCAGCAACAGTAATCAACTGTATTGCACTATTGCGAGCTCGACCTTTGTTATCTCTTAAGATCCCATTTCTCATCAGCTTCAATTATGAGCACTTCAACATTCTTTGTCTTCCTGCAAGTAGTATCGATCGACGATGAAGTGTGAGCGTCGATCGATGTCATGATGTTAGTATCGGTCGATGGTCAAGTATTGGTGTCGATCGATTCTCGCTTCTCTTTGCTAGCGATCACTGTTTGGAGGGAGTCGACTGCCCTTGTAGACTTATGGATCGTGCACGAGTCAGCATGTTCCTTTTCTGAAGAACCCAAAAATCCTCTCCTCATTGCTTCTTGGAACTAATATGTATGTACTGAAAACACAAGAAAAAAAAATTACGTAAGTAAACTAATATAGAAAAATACATAGACTAAATTAAACAAATTAAGTCTAATGGCGAATCCTCGCTCACCGGCAATGGCGCCACATTTGACATAAGGGTTTTTATGTATTTCAATGCAAACTCTATCAGATTAACTGTATGAAATACACTTTCCAAGATAGTTCAAATTGTAGTATTTCGGGATCAAATCCACAAGGAGCGTGGGCACACAATAAAATCAATACAGTCGCAAGTAAGCTAGAAAAACAGATTAATAAGCAGTAAATAAACTATCGTAGATAGTTGATTGATTGGTAAGTAAACAATAATAATAAAAAGCTAGATCTAGGGTTTCAGGCAAGTGGATTATAGAGGATAGAAACTAAGGGTGTTAATCATAGAACTTGATAACTAATGTAAAAGACGACCAGCTCTCTTTGCGAGTGTAATATATTGATTAAGTATGATGTCTCAGCTCTCGATTTCTGACAAGAAATGACCGTCGATCGATGGTATCTTGAGTCAAGAGTTATGACCTAATTCGATAAGTTCATTAAATTAACTTAATCAACTCTCGTTTGTTTCTAGCAACCTAGCTCAACACGATTAATTCTGGTAGTAGACCATGCTCTCGCTTGCGCCTAACAATCCTATGATCAGGGTTCTAGTTAGCTACTCTATAACACAATAATAAACACAATTCTATGGATAGATCTAATAATCGCCCTAGCAATTCTATTGTTTGGCTAATCCATTAATACCATTAAAAACCCATAAACCAAACAAGAGATCTACTCAGACATGATCTTTGTCACATAAATCATAGATGAATAAAATAGATATAATATAAAACCAAAGAAGTTCCAGGAGGACTCTGAAGGAGTTTCTCCCTTCTCTCCTAACCCCAGAACAATATATAGAATAAATCTTGGTAAGTGTGTAGCCTAAACAATGGCATAGAAACACATAAATAGGGTTTAAAGTCGTGCAAGGGTATTCTGGTAATTTATGATGGCTTCTGGGCTTAAGTCGGCCATAAAAGAAGTCGGGCCTGTTTTCTGGGCTTAAGACAGCTTCCTCTCGCGAGGCAGATAGACCACTCTTAATTAAATCGACGTAACTTTAGATCTAACCGTCAGATGGACCTCAAACCGGTGGCATTGGAAATATAACTCAAAGATATATCTTGTGTAAAAATTTCAGCAAAATCTCACCGTGGGAAGATCTCCATCTACAGATAAACGTATGACGCATCTGCGCAGTTCTGCATCTGAAACAGCTCATGAATCACCAATGTTCTCCAGAACATACCTTAACCTGAAAATACTCTAAAAATTACTCTAAACACATATAATAGACTCTAAATAGGGATTATATCATGGCACATTAGTTGTAAATATGAGGCTCTATTAATAGCCAGAAACACCCTATGTCAGATTCGCAATGACATAGTTCCAGTAGACTTCCATGTGATGGACAAAAAGATTGATTGGAACTCCTCCTTACTCCTTGGAATAGCTTTCATGGCAAAAAATATAGCAATCTGCGGCATGAAGACAAAAAGTTTGTATTTTTATACTTGATTGATCCATACATTTTCTGTGAACATGTTAACGTCAAGAACAAGGCTACTCGGATAGAACTTGGTGATGATCCACGTTTCATTAATACGATCAAGACGATGAGCCTGCAGACACAGCATCGATCTACACCCAACCCTTGGCATCGGTCGACGGTCCCTTCAACCAGAACCAGCACGGATCCCACCCTCTGGCATCGATCGACGATTACAACTCACCATCAGTCGACGGTGTTGCCCCAGATCAGAACGATGAAGACAATCAAGAAGAGATAGTCTACACTGGGCAACAATACCGTGAGAGGATGCCATAAACTGACCATCAAGAGCATGATGAGTCTTACTTTGAAGAAGAAGCTGTCGAGCAAAATGCCTTTGCACTCGAAGAATGTGGAAATTTCAGGGGATCCTATGGAAGTTGGAATGCAGCATCGGTCGACGGTGACTCTGTACCATTGATCGACAACGAAAAGACAGGATACGGTGATGATTATGGCTACCTCAGACCAGATGAGTTTGGAATAATGAGAGACCCAGATGGATATGCACGGGCAATGGATGGATGAATTTTAAATGTGTCCAAAAAAGATATTGTATACATACTAGCTATGGCGAATGGAGCAGGGAATCTCTTCAAATATCAGACATCGGCTGAGGCAGTCAACTCAGCATCTATCGACGACAACAGTTGGCCATCGATCGATGGTCATGACGCAGCATCTGGACAGAGACTGGTAACAGAGGACTTATTACAGGACAGGGTCGATGGAGTTTACTTTTCTCCGGACATAATGAGAGAAAGTATCAACCAGAGTTTAGAGGATATTCCAGAGCCCACATATGCCAGACTTAAGATTCTGATGGAACGCATTCAAAGACTTGAAGACGGGATGCACAGATTTTCTTTCACTAAGAAGAAGATGGAAAAGAAGCAGGACAGGGCAGACGTGGTTGTAAGAGGTTTTACAGTGCATGGTTTGGGACAGGCAACGAATATGTGGATATTGCTTTCCACATTGGTTTTATGACTTACCATCCTAGTCCAGAAGTCACAACGTTGAGCTTAAAACTATAACCAAGCGTTGAGTGGGAGGCAACCCACTGTTTAGTAAGTTTTAATTTAGTTTTTACTTGTCTAGTTATTACTTATGGTTTTTATCTAATTACTATGGGTTTACAAAGGAGGAGTACAACAATTTGAAATCACCATCGGTTGACATCACAACCTCATCATCAGTCGACATCACAACCTCACCATCGGTCGATGTTCCTTACGGATTTTGGTAACCTCGAATTTCTCGCAACCTTTTACTTATGCTTTAGTTTTATTAACCAAACTCGATGAGATATCGCTAGGGATAGTGTTATTCAAGTCTGGGGAGGTCGCTAATGCTTTTATCTATTTTGAGCTATTATCTATTAAGTTTTTCAAATAATTTTAATAGAGTCAAATAGGGGATTATGATCGGAACTTATTTATTGACAAACCATACTTTAGCACCATTCTTAGACATGTTGATTGCAGAGATTACTAGAGATGCCATAGTGGATCATCATGCCATTAGATCAAACTTACTAAGAAAGTTTGAAGGAACCAAAGTTGATCTCCAACCTAATAATGACTTCTTTGCTTGCTTTGGGCTTGGTATACATTGGATAGGATTCCTTCTGCAAATCTGTAAGGTACTAGTCTGTTAATTATGTTTTCCTTTCTCTTTTTCTCTTCAGGATCTATAATAGAAAAAATTGAGATGATTTCCTGAGATGTAGAGGGGTATGTACATTACCGATGACCCCACTATTCTAATTCAAAGGAATGATCACACCTTGTTGGACGCAAGGGGTAGGTACATTGCCGATGATCCCATTATTCGCCGACAACTTTGTATTAAAAAAAAATCAAAAATGAGATGGCAAGATGGACTGTAGCAGTATCATTGGCCATTGAATTTGAGATTTAAAAGATTCTTAAAGAAAAGAGGAAAGAGAGGGATCATGAAAGGCTTTATACCTATACATGAATGTTTGCAGGAGTTGAGTCCTTGTGTCCTTTGATCGATACTCCCATGGTAAACGCTGCACTTTATTTTATGTAAAGAAATGAGATCAGTAGAGGGGCGAGTCAGATTAGTATTTGTTGAGCTGCTGATAGTATGGATGTGGTTGCTATACTAGGATAGGGCATATAAAGTTTCTCTTTGATTAACATTATTTGATGTGGTTGTAATATACCTTGTTATTTACCATTTTAAGACTATCATTTAGACCCTATTTGGAGTTTGTTATGTATGTCTAGACAGTGTTGTAGAGTCTTTTAGGTTAAGGTACGTTTTGGAGCATTATGGAGATACTAGAGCTTGGTAGAGCATTCCGAGAAGATACCTAGTAGTTGTTTAGTCAGAGTCGAGGTCAAGCCTCACCATCGATCGACAGTGCACAGTTGCTGTCGAACGACGGTCTACTTGCAAAGCAGTTGGCCAACTTCAAGCCCAAGTCAGGATAATTTACAAGAATGCCCCTGGATGAGTTTTGACCTAGTTTTTAAAGGTCTTGCCATTGTCTAGGCAAAGACACAACACAAGACAGAGATCTTATAGCATAATATTATTTAGAGTTTTTAGTAGTTTTGAACTCCTTCGGAGATTTGTATTGGAACCCCATTATCTATTATATGCATTTTATTA
Organism: Moricandia arvensis; assembly: GCA_905132765.1. Lineage (NCBI taxonomy): Eukaryota > Viridiplantae > Streptophyta > Magnoliopsida > Brassicales > Brassicaceae > Moricandia > Moricandia arvensis. The sequence continues at coordinate 9,326 of CAJHQP010002268.1, read as the reverse complement.
TTTAGTTTAGCATGCTTTCTATGATTATGTCTGAGTTGTTCTTTTGTTAGATTTAGGGTTCATTACGGTATTGATGAATTAGCCCAAAAATAGGATTGCTAGGATGAGGAGATATCCATCTTTGGAATTGTGTTTAATGCTTGTTTCTAGAGTAGCTAACTAGAACCATGAACCTAGGACATAGACACCTACTAGAGTCTGTTATTTCCTGAATTGATTCCATTGAGTTAGGTTGTTAGATACATGCGAGAGCTCGTTTAATTAACCTAGGAGATGAACTTCATGTTCGATAACCATCGATCGACACTAGGCCTTCGCCGTCGATCGACAGTAGAATCCTCTGTTCGCATACGAGAGTTGGAACTAGAGGGGGTCAGATTGTGATTAAGGTCCTTGCATATTTCATAATTTATTGCATTTTATTCATTATAATTCACTTACCTGAAACCCTAGATCTATCTTTTCTTTATTTGAATCAGTTAACTTATTTAGAAAAAAATTGCTTTTTGGAATAAACTCTCATTACAAACCTCCTATTTATAGCTTGTCTGGCTTAGCTTTTAGAACTCAGAAATCTAATGTGTACCCACGCTCTTTGTGGATTCGTTCCCTAAGTACTTCAATTTGACCTCTCTTGGCAAGAGTAGTTTATAGGGTTAATTTAATACATTGTCTACTTAATTATAAACCTTAACCTGCATGCAGTCAGGTGTGTTTTAGATTATTTTCAGGTACAAATATATTTTGGAGCATTGTAGAGATTATGAGGCTTTCTGGAGCTCAAAGACAGAGGAACCCCGTAGATGGTCAAATTCAGATAAGTACGAGTCGAGACAAAGCATGGCGTCGATCAATGACGCAACCTTGCCATTGATCAACGACCACAGCCAGAATACCAATTCACAAAGTATCCGACTTGAAGCACAAGTCATGAAAATTACAAGATTACCCTTGGACGAGTCTTACCTAGGTTATATTGTCTTTGCTAGTGTTTTATGCAAGGAGACGCTTTTTGATACATAGAGGATTTTAGATACTTTTCTTAGTAGTGTACGGTTTTTGGGGAGAAGATCAAGACTTCTCAAGCTTTGTATTGGAACCCCAATTTATATCCCTATTCTAATTCTTATGTATTATTTTATGTTATGATTATGTTCTGCTTAGCTATGTTTGAGTAATCACCTTGTTATATTTAGGGTTTATTACTGGTTTTGATGGATTAGCTGAACAATAGAATTGATAGGATGATTGTTAGATTTATCATCGTAATTGTGATTATTGATTGTGTTCTAGAGTAGCTAACTAGAACCATGATTTTAGGATACTTGATACTGCAACAGTAGGTTCGTTACCTGAAGAAATCTTGATGAGCTTAAATTGCTAGGGAAAATCTTGAGATTGTTTCTAGTAATTCTAAGTGAACCAATTGAATCTGATCTTTTGATGCTTGAATAAGAAAGTCATTGATTGATGTTGTTTACATACCATCAATCGACGGTTATTCCGAATTTGCACACTAAAGTTGTAGACTCTGAGGTTAGCCATAGGATATAAATTATAATATATTGACTATTTAAATTCATGTTGAAAACCCCTTGGCTTATGATACGAACTGACCCAAGGAATGCACTTTGCTGATGGTGGATTGGATAGGCCTTTAGTCGAGGGGTTACTAACACCAACTACTAAGTGAGATGGTGGAAGGAGTGATCACACAGAGGTTGCAGACAGTCTCCGGTTTACTGGATCTTGAGGATATGACACACCCAATGATCAGTAGTTTGATTGAAGGATATAAGTCACCAACAATTGAAATGTTCAAAAGAACAAAGAGATAAATCTCAAATTATAAAGAAGAAAAGTTGATATTTTATTTTTTCTGGTCTTGCCCTATATATAGGATTACATCATGTGGAATACTAGAAGACAATGTAGAAAACAAGACAATTTCGAAAACATGAAAGTGGACTAAGACTTTTGACTTGAAATAAGTTTCTCTTTGAATGACTCTTAGTCTAGCGACAACTCTGGCTCTTGAAGTAGCTCCCTTGGTCTTCTCTTGCTTGAAATGGGTCTGAAATCGTCATGCCTAAGGCCCTGGTCAAAATCCATTTCCATCAAAACTAAGAAACTTGTTGTAGGTCATTCTTTCGGCCCAAACCAACTCTAAATAAGCCAACTGGTCCAAAACATATTCTCCTTAGTATCTCTGAGTATTTTGGCCCATTAAAATTTCCTTGGCCTAATAAGAAATAGGTCTGGTCCATCAGAATCAAGGTTAGCATTTTCCAGCTGCTCGGGTGGTCGAACCAGCTCAGATAGTTGAACCAGCTCGGGTGGTCGAACCAGCTCAGATAGTTGAACCAGCTCGGGTGGTTGAAACAGCTCATTAGGTTTGTCCAGGTGAGTATCAGTGTGGTGAACCAGCTCACTCAGCTCATCCAGGTAAGCATCAGTCCAACCAGCTCGTCCTAAGTGTTCAGCTCGTCTTGAGGTTTAGACTATCTTTCAAACCACCACGAACCAAGCTGAATATGGCTGGTCTAAAGTATACGTCATGGTCACTTGGACATGTAAAGTGATCTTCAGTGTCCCATTTAAGCTCTTGATCCTTCGTTTCAGCTACAAGTTCCATCGCAAGCTTCCTCGAATCATCCGGAACATCCTGCTGATCGTCTTGATCGGTATAGTCGAAGGTCGAGCCATCCATGCACATATCAGCTACTATCCATTATAATTCAGTACCTGAAAACCCTAGATCTAGCTATTTTTCTTAACTGTTTACAAACCAACTATTACCTGATTTACTATTTCTTAAAGTCTTATTAATTGCTTAGCATAAATAGTTGATTATCAAATCTATTGTGTGCCCTCACTCTCCGTGGATTCGATCCCTAAGTACTACAGCTAAAACTCTTATTTAAGAGAGTAATCAGTAGCTCTAAGGTAATTTGAGCACATATAAAATGTGTCCCTGCTGCTGGGAAGCAACGATCGCCATTATATTTGTTTTGCAAGTTTTGACTAGGTTTTCTTTTTAGTTTACTCACAAAACACATTTCTTTTGTCTTTCAGGCACATGTCTAGCAGGTGCAGAAGAAACAAGGAAATGACTTAATTTTCTCATACCCAATAGCAATCAAACGTAGCATCCGCAAGGAGAGGCGACATGCATCGACCGGCGCCAACACTTCCTCGTTGATCAAAATTCATCTACCAGAATCAATCGAAACCAATACCGAGACATCGATAGACAGTGATTCACGAGCATATAAGGTTGCTATGCTGATTGTGAGTAGGAATGAGAGAGGGGACCTATGCTACCAACCTAATGCTACATGTCAGAGAATTTATTATCAGGGGACTGTAATCCCTGAACCAGAAGAAGGTGATATAGCTCAAGCTGGAGCTAAATCCCAGGATGCTCAACCGAGAACATTGGCTGACTACAATCGCCCAAATCAATTATATGCCAACATATCTGTTAATCGTCCTCCATCTTTCCAGAGGAATAGTTCTGAACTGAACCCAGCCTATTTCACACTCGTGGCAGATACACCATTTCATGGTCTTCTCATGAGCACCCTATGGATCATTCAAAGCAATTTGAGGATTTAATATCAAGACTAATGGAGTCCTTTAGGACTATATTCTATGCAAGCTCTTCAAATATTTGCTTGCTATATATGCTTCATATTGGCTTAAGCAGCTACCACCAGGATCTCTTACATCCTGGACAGACATCAAAAACTACTTCATGTGTAATTTTTTTTATGATGCCAGAGATGAGGATTAGATGAGCATAATTGCTACATTCACACAGGAGCCTGAAGAGTCTTTCAGAAACTCATGGATCAGATTCAAATCCTACCAAAGCGATTGTCCACACTATGGATTCAATGAAGGGCAACTTCTTAGCACTTTCTTTAGAGGTATTGAGCTGTCATACCATATGGCTTTAGAAACAGCCAGTGAGAGAAACTTCTACACTAGAAGTCTAGAAGAAGCTACCAGATTGTTAGAGTATTTAGCAGCCAGAAATAACACCAAAAACAATGATCATGAGAGGAGGAAATCAGTCCCTACACTTACCAAGGATCAGATGGAAAAAGTAAAAGTCAAGTTGGATATTGTTTAGAGGTTTTTGAAGAAGTGTTTTAGCTTTGCAGAAGGTGTAGAAGCTATAGGATCAGACAATGAGAAAGGTGAAACAATAGGATGTGAACTTTGTTGGAAATGGAATTCGGAGATATGGGAACCAAAGCAACATAAACTTTAATGGCAATGGTGAGAGGAGTAACTACAGCCAAGGATCACATCAGCAGAAACCCTACAGCAGCAATAAAACCTATGGAGCCTCTTACTATGAGAACACCCCATCAAATACCCAGGAGAACAAGATGGAAGCCATGATTGACAAGGTTCTGGAGAGACACGAAAGATGACAGTGGATTTCAATGGAAAGATTGATACAGTCTATGCCAAGGATCAGATGGAAGAAGTAAAAGCCAAGTTGAATAGTGTTCAGAGGTTTCTGAAGAAAAAAGTTAGCTTCACAGAAGGTGTAGAAGCTATACCACAGCAACATAAACTCTTATAGCAATGTTCAGAGGAGTAGCAACGACCAAGGATCACAGCATAAGAGACCATGCAACAACATGATTGAAGCCATGATTGACAAGGTTCTGGAGGGACAGCAGAAGATGATAATGGATTTCAATGGAAAGATTGATGTTGTCTATATCAATCTCAACACTAAATTTAAAGCTCTCAACACCCATGTGAAGAAGCTATAGAATCAATTTGTTCAAACTAGTGAAGCTCTGAGGAGACGAGAAACATTAATCAAGGAAAAGATTGAGCCTGGACAAAAGCACCACGTTAGTACCATCATTGACGATGATTTTTGGCAAGTTGTGGAAAATTTTAGGCACCAAGGGGATGAAATTCGTGAGAATCACCTGCCATGTTCGAACGACCATCGATCAATAGCCGATACTAACCATCAATTGACGGTACCTGAAGAATCCGTGTGTGAAGAGATGGACATCGATCGACAGCCGGACCCTACAATCGATCGACGACAGTTCAAAATAGAAGGATGTCGGTTGCCAAGCATAGACATGAGCCTTATATATGATAATAGGAAATTGAAACCCACCCTACCCAAACCAGACATGAAATTAAACCAGTCACTATAGTTATTGAGATAGCTATGGATGGACATACTATAAGAAATAAAAAGATCCCTAAGCATCTTAGAAGGGAAGCTAATGAGAAAGAGATGGACAGTAGAAACCCCATTCGAAGAAGCTTATTAGACTCACAGATTGTGGATGTTATTCACAGAAACCAAAGAGACCGATGAAGACATTGATATAATGTTTAATCGTCTGAGGGAGAAGAAAAAGTAGAGGGTTAGGTTGAAGAAGAAAAGAGACAATGGGATTTTTGTGATTCCCTACAACATCAAATGACATGACTACTCTCATGCACTCTGCGGCACCGGTTCTTCAGTACGCATTATGCCAAGAACCATGGCAGAGGTGCTAAGCTTAAAGGTGGAACCTTCTAGTGATTCATTCACTTTTGTGGATTTCTCTAATTTATTAAGGAGGTATAGTCAAAAACCTCCAAGTGCAAATCGTTGATGTGCTAATTCCTATAGAATTTCATGTCTTGTGACGTTCAAGTGGAGCAGAATTCATCCCTACTACTTGGAAGAGCTTTCATGGCCACAGTAGGAGCAGTATGCGACATGAAGACAAACATGTTGTTTCTATCTTTTATTGATCAAAATCACTATTATGAACCTGTTCAAACTAGAACCAAGACTTCTCTCATTGATTTGGTTCATGAACCAGGACTTGTGGCCACGTGTTTCTGTGATTTCGACCAAGAGAACGACTCTGACGTTGGAGCATTGATCGACACCCAACCCAACACATCGAGTGACACCCAGCCCAACACATCGATCAATGGTGCTAACCAACAGCTGATCGACACCCACCCTTAGACATCGATCAACGACAACCTTGACATAGGGAATGATACAACAAATCCAGATTACAACGCATCTTATCTTGAAGAAAAGCAATCGAGTATTGTGCCCTTTCAGTAGAGCAAGCTGGAAATTTCAGAGCATCCAATAAAACCTGGATCACTATATTGATTGGCGATATCCCTATGCGATCGACCGATACTCATGCAGATTATGGTTATCTCAGACCCGATGAGTTCAGAATTATGAGGGATCCAGAAGGATATGCACGAGCAATGATGGACAAATTCTCAATGTATCTAAGGAAGTTGTAGCGGACATACTCGCAACGGCCAATGGATCAGGAAACCTCTTCAGACAACAGCCACATGACAATTGTGCAGATACAAACAGAGCATCGATCGACAAACCATTGCTGCCGTCGATCGACACACCATTGCTGCCGTAGATCGACACACCATTGCTGCCGTCGATCAACACTCACCTTCCAGGAAGAATACGCCGGTTACAGATCAGAACCCGAAGTGTTTGATCCACATAATTTTCATTATGGGGGGGAAGAGATGAGTATGGCACCTACAGAGACAAATATCGCAGTGCACGAGATATAGATGGTAGAATCAACAATGTGTCAAAGGAACACATCAGAGACATTCTTCAGAGAGCAACCATCATTGGACACACTCGTATTTGTTTCCCAAAGTATGTAGAGAACTTTGATAGGACCATGCAAGAGACAGAAACATACAGCAGAGCATAAGTAGATGAAATGGTACAAGGAATCTACAAAGCCCATGAGATGTTGATAGATGACTACTACAAGAGGATTGATGATATCTATTACCCAATCAACAACGGTATTAGTTGGTTAACTACGTGCATCGAGGAGATAAAGCAAAAGATGAACTCTACTCATCTGATGATTAAAAGACAATACGCGAGTGGAGCAGAAGAAGCACAGTCGATCGAAGAACGAGCTCGACCTTTGATCGACGTTTCACGTGGACCATTTTGATAGAGGCTGGTAACCGAGAAGCTGCTAGAACATAAACTTGATGGATTTTATGCTTCTCACGACATGATGATGGAAGATATCTCCAGGAGATTGGATGACATATCCATACCCACAGATAGCATGATTGGTTAGTTACACAAACACATTGACAACCTTCAGGAGAGGATGAGTCAGATTGAGATAACCAAGGATAACATGAACAACCAAAGAACTACAGGTGAAGAAGCCATAAGAATCTTTGTTGGTACCTGGTTCCCGATGAGCAAAGAAGATGTGGCCACTTGTTTTCAACAAGTGATTTTCTACCCCTATCTTAGTCCAATTAGTTCTAAACGTCAAGTTAAAGACTATAACCAAGCGCTGAGTGGGAGGCAACCCACTATTAGGTATGTTTTAAATTCTTTTTATTTTCATGATTTTACTATTTTGCATTTTTCTTTAATTGCAATAAAAATAGGAAGATCGAGAACCAAGCCATCGGGCGATAACGGAGCACAACCATTGGTCGATACCGATCACCATCGGTCAACATCATGACAGTACATTGATCGACATTTGTAACAGAGTCAGGTATTTTCGACTGTACTTAATATGTGTAGTTTTTATTTAACTTTTCCCACCTAACCGAGACGTGATAACACTGGGGACAATGTTATTTAAGTTTAGGCGAGGTTTAATAATATTTCTTTCTTGATATTGATTCCTATGTGTTTTATTGAGTTCTACTGAGTCAAGAAAAGGATTAAAATCAGATTTAAATTTGTACTTATTATCTAACCATTCTATAGCATCATTCTAGATGTGTTGATTGCAGAGAGTACTATAGATACCAAAGTGGATCATGCTGCCACTATATCACACTTGCTTAAAAGTTTGAAGAAACCAAAGCTAAGCTCCAATCTAATTTTACATATTTTCTTGCTTTGGGGTTTTGGCATACATTAGATCGGATTTCTCTTTCAAGTCTGGAAGGTAAACTTTTGTGTGCTTATGATTCCCTTCTACTCACTCTTCGACATCTATATTAAAAAAAGGTAGATATGATTTCTTGAAAGATGCAGAGGTGTAGGTAAATTACATGTGACCCCATTATTCTAATTTAGAAAGGAATGATCACACATTATGGAAGCGAAGGATAAGTAAATTACATGTGACCCCATTATTCGCTTATACTTTGTCAAAAAGTAGAGAGAGAAAGAAAAAAGAAAGATGAACAAGATAGACTGTATCATTATAATTGATTCATTATACTTATAAAAAATATAAAGAGATTCAGAGAAGAGAAAGAAAGAGGGAAGAAAGAGATCAGAGAAGATTGTTTGTATGTTCAGATACTTGCAGGGGTAAGGGTCCATGTGTCCTCTATTCGATATTCCCAAGGTAAAGCATGTTGATATCACGCAAATTACCCTAAGGAGTGATTTTTACTCTCTAAAATAAGAGGTCGAGTTGAAGTACTTAGGGATCGAATCCACAGGGAGCGTGGGCACACATTAGACTCAATCAATCGCGATTAAGATAGGCTAATAGATATGTAGTAAATAAAGTAAAGCAGGTCGAACAAGGTAGTTATTCTAAAGAGAATGATTGGGTTGTTTGATGGAAAGATGGTTTGCTAAATTTAGGATTTCAGGTAAGTGAATTATAATGGATAGGATTCATGAAATTATTAATATGCGAGAACATTAATTAACTAGTCTGACCCTCTCTTGTACCATCTCCTGTATGCGAACAGAGGAGTGGACCGTCGATCGACGGCTAAAGCCGAGTGTCGATTGACGCTAAACATACATGGAGTTCGTCCGCTAGGTTAATTAAACCAGCTCTCGCATATATTCAATAACCTAGCTCAATGGAATCAATTCTGGCACAGAACCTTGTCTCGTAGTTGTCTATGTCCTAAGTTTATGTTTTTAGTTACCTACTCTAGAATGCAAGTATTAAACACAATTCCAAAGATTGATATTTCTTCATCCTAGCAATCTTATTTGGGTCTAGTTCATCAATACCATTATGAACCCTAAATCTAACATGTTGATCCATTCAAGCATGATAGTTGTCACAGAAAATCATAAGTGAATAGATGAAATTTTAATAGAAAAAATATAAAAACTAAAGAGTTCCAATAGTACTCTGAAGGAGTTCTTCTCCTCTCTCCTAATGACATGCATGTTTTTATTGTTCTAGCATGGTATAAATATCCTAAAAGTTTAACTATCAAATTACGCTAGTCTTAACACACAAATAGTATTCTTGCCAAAAGAGATCAGGTGTAGTACTTAGGGATCGAATCCACAAAGAGCAATGGCA
>CAJHQP010002267.1:0-90062 GCA_905132765.1 Moricandia arvensis | reverse complement strand
ATTTTAAATAATTTAAAATATTTATAAAAATTGGTTTGCCACTATAAATATGAAAATGTAATTATCAATTTTTTAATTTGATACACGTGTATAATTTTTAAAGGAATACAAAGAAAACATTTAACATTATACATCATTAAAAATATAGTATAATTTTATCTAAACTAGCAAGAATAATAAATAGATATGTTTATTTGTACTAAACTTAAAATTTCTATTTAATATATAAATTTGATAGAATGTCAATTCATCTTAAATGTATATGTAAGTTTGTTATATTTTTATAATAGAGATAAAGACCAAATAGAACTAAAAAAAATTTTGTCCCCAAAATAGCATTCAAAGAAAAAAATGACCAAAAAATAGACTTTATTAAAGGAGTGTAAATATATATTTATAACCCTTGGGTTAATTAAGCTAATTCAGGGTTTAGAGTTTAATGGGTTAGGTTTTTGGAGGTGAGGTTTATAATTAAATAAAAATTAAAAAATATTAACATTTTTAAAATAAAAATGTCTATTTTGGTCATTTTTTCTTGAGTGCTATTTTGTGACAAAGATTTTCAAAAAGGTCTATTTGAGAATTTTCCCTTTTATATATAAGTTATTAATTTTAAAAATAAATTAATAATATCTAATAAAGAAAATAAATATTTACATAATATATAGCTTAATTTTTAGAAAAGTTTACATAATAAAGTCAATGTAAAATCAAAAATTTTTTAAATTATCAGTATCATTTAGAATATCCTAATTTTATTCAGAAATAACATTGATCTATTTGTTTCAAAAATAATAAAATCTTAAATTCAAATATATGTGTGTATAATATATATATATATATATATTAACAATTTCCTGTTAGGTTTTCCTTAACTACCTAATTTAGTATAATACAATAAACATATTTTTCACATTTGTATTACTTAATAATTGAAAATGTGTAAAAGCAAAAGTGTCACGAATTCCAAAAATAAACATATTAAAAATAATCATGTTTTATTTGTTGAATATTATTGAAGTATAGTTCTAAAAACTATTTATTTAACTATCAAATTAAAATAGAATAAATATTTAAAGAAACAAAGTAAACAATTATAATTTGCATAACTTTTTAATAGCCAAACAGTTCTTACATGATATTGTGCAATTCTTAGCCTTACATACTGTTCGCGATTTTTCCATGATTGGTTTACATCACTCGGCCGATCCGTAATCGCTCTATGTACTCACTGATCATAAAACCACTTAACTCAAAATATAGATTATTCATTCCATCCTTCACTTATTTTCAAACTCCAGACAAAGATTTTTTTTTGTAGAGTTGAAACCATCAAATCTATTTCCCTTTCAAATTAAATACCGCGAGAAACAAATCGTCACAATAGAGATTCAAAAAGGACAAAAGTCAAAAGAATACATACTTGTAAGCCCGTGGGACATTCAAATGAAGAAGTGAAAAAATGTTTCTTCTTTTTTTGGTAAGATGCAGGGGAAGACTCCCTACTTTTATTCAATAAAATCAAAATTAGCCTACATGCTAGTTGTCGAGGTCCGCACACGCATTCAAACTCTCTAACATAAATAGAAGCAACATTTCATGGAACAAGTCCAAAGTAAATGCAAACCAAACTGTAAAGTAAAACGCAATAGTTAGCTAACCCACTGCAAGACGATTAGGCCTCCCTAAATACACTTGAGAAATTCCTGACTTACAGTCTCCTTTGATATGAGCCATAAGCAGCAAAAGTACTAGGAAGACAGGGGTATGAGAATCATGAATCCCTGTAATTAAGATAACCTACCACAGCTCTCCGAGTCCCACCCTCTACTTCCAACCTCGCGAATACCATTGTCCATGCTATGCAAAGACCATAGTATAACCCACAGCTCTGCCAATGAAGCTGAAACGAACCGATGTTTGCTGCATAACCCCCTCTCCAATTCCCATTGTTCATCGTCTCGTAGAGCTCCTCCTGCCGCAGCTAGCCAGGATTCCCTGCTAAGAAGCTCCATCAGTGTTTAACTTAACACATGCCCGTTTTCTCGGTTCTATTAACCATAAGGTTTGTCTCTCACCCGTGCACACAATAACTGAGTGCACTCATCAGCTTCGCATAATCGCTGAATCACTTTCCTGAGCTTTATCTTTCCACGAACTTCACCCTATCTCGAGCACTTCCCTGTTTCCCCAAAGACATATCCGCACCTCCACTTTCCAGCACGCACCACACTGTTCAATGCAAATAGAGATGCCATTGATCACCGTTGCGGGACTGTGAACAAAGATTCCTCAATATAACCATCAATAAATTTAGGTTTAAAAAATCGTTGTTGTCTACTTGGCAGTCACAATTTTCTCCATAAACCTCCAGCTGCCGGGCAATCACGAAGGACGTGAAGGTAGTCTCAATCGCCAACCTTTGGCAGAGCTGACAAATACCAATTATCACTTAAGTGTCGTCTTTTAGCGCTCCATACTCGTCATGATGACTTGGGTGAGTAACCAACCATAAGAACAACTCTGATCTTCCTGGTACCATCACCCCGCACTCTCTGGCTAGTAACAGCCTTCCAATATTTGGCGTGGAACTGTATCTTTGTTATGAAAGCGTAACGCAGATTTTTACCGGGAGAAAAGGCCATCTTTAGCTTCTCCCCAGGATAATCTTGTCGCGAAGCTCCAGTTACCATCAGTCAACCACGCAGTGTCGCTAACTGAAGTCGAGTTTTGTGCCGATGGTTCGGCTCGATCTGTGGAAATCTCCGACCCTATGCCTCTGCCATAAATCTCTAATTTTTAGCTTTCGCTAAATCTCTCCGGAATCTCTACCAGAGCTTGAAGGCATACAACGGTTCATTCAGCAACCATTTGTGCTCTCCGACCGAACTCGACGCCCCACCACTACCACACGATCCCCAATCGGTCCTGGAATAAACAACTTCTCGAATACCCATTAACCAAACTTCTTCCCAAGTTGGCGACGCACCTTCCCTGGGTACGATCCAGAAACATCTCCAACTCCCCAACCCGAAACTTCTTGCGGCATGATATTCACCCATAAGCCCCTCCTCTGTGTTCAACATCCTCCATCAGAGTTTAGATAATAACGCAACATTGCTCTCTTAGCTGAACGTATACCAAGCCCACCTTCTCCTCACTTAGGTTTACAAATCTTCTCCCAAGAAACAAGGTGTTTGTTTACGCTTCCCATGATGTACCCCACATGAAAGTCTGCGATCTTTGTCCAGCTGGTTTAACGTCGGATACAGGCAAGGCTTCGAGCTCAATAGTATGTACTGGAACTGAATGAAGACAGATTTAATCAAAGTTGTTCTCCTGCTAAATTAAAAATCTCCTCTTCCCATCCAGCCATTTAGACGAGAGCTTTTCTCACCAATTCACAAATTTCTTTATTAATTCTTTTTGTAGAACAGAGGCATACCCAGGTACTTTCCCAAATCGCTTTGTGCCTCTAAATTCCCCCACTCTCCTGGCTTATTAGCATTGGCAAGATCGCGAATGCACATTCTCAGAGAAAAAGATAAGTTGATTTTTCCAAGCTTACTTTCTGACCAGAAGGCTCCACAAAAACACTCCAGTACCTTCGTATGAACTCGAATCTGTGATATCGACGCCTCAGCCATCAAATCAGTGTCATCACGCAAGAAGCATATATTGTGACAAGGATGAGCCCTCCTCGTAGACACGCTGATCGGTTTCGCTTCCTTTCTTAGACTACGTGAGACTCAATCTGTTGACAACGAATACCTCTCATACATAAGGACAAACAGTACGGAGACAGGATCTCCCTGTCTGCAGTCCGCTGCGGCGTAAAGCGTAGTGTTCTTTCTCCATTCACACATAAACTCATCCCAGGATTCTTCACACACACTCCATAATCCATTGATCCAAACCCGTGGTAACTGTGCTGCATAGAGAGTATCTCCGCAAGAAATCATCAGATTCTGATCATAAGCTTTTTCAAGGTCGAGTTTGAGCAAGCATCCATCCTTTTCGACCTTGTTCCTCCTCACTCTGAGTGCACCGCTTCTGGACCACCACAATATATCCGTACTAAGTCCTTCCTGGAGTAAAGCTGGCTTGTGCGGTCCTATTAGCTCACTGGCCATATACGTTTCTCAGTCGTATCACCATTGCTTTGTGTTAGTTGTCTGAACAAGACATTACATAAGCTAATAGGACGGACTCTGCATGATCCTTCTGGTTTGAGAACCTTTGCGTATTAAAACACCATTGCATCATCATCCCTCCTTAAGTGTTCCAATCAAGAATTCCAGCCACAGCGAGTTACAGATTTCACTACCACCTCCCATGAGTCTTGGTAAAAAAAACAGGTTGGAACCCATCCGGTCCTGGAGCTTTATATTTACCCATCGAGCGAACCGACTCCTCCATATCAGACGCCAAGAAAGGTTTATTTAAATACTCCAGCTCATCTCTCTTTAGTGTGGTGAAGCCTTGTTGCGGTAGCTTATCTGTATCCAATGATATGTCTTGGTGTCGAGTATAACCCTCTTATAGTAATCAATTGCTAATTTCTCCAGCTCTTCCTGCTTCTCTATCCACCGGCCCGTCTCATCTTTTAACATCTCAATCCTGTTTCTCTTTCCGCTTACAATAGTCGTCGTGTGATAGAAAGTTGTATTTCTATCTCGAGAACTATCCATTTTTCACGCGCTTCTGGTACCAGAGCACCTCTTCTTGTTCAATGGACGATATCAAACTCTTTTGTAGAGCCGCCTCCTTAACTATCAGATCATCAGTCGGGTTTGTCTCCAAACTCTTCTGAATCTCTTCAATCTCTCCAAGTAGTTTTTCTTTCTCATACGGCAATCATCCCAAAATCTCTTTGTTCCACTTTTTGAGTTTCACTTGCAAAGCTACTAGGGCCTCGGGTGTACTCATCTCCCATTCCACGACGTAAATAGCACTCCTTGAACCCATCATGTTTGAGCCATCCGGCTTCGAAACGGAATGGTCTCCTTTTTGGGTTTACTTTCTGTACTGGTGCCAGTTGCTACATAACCAGTGGTGTATGATCCGACGCTAAGAAGGGGAGGTGGGAAACACCGCTTCCTGCCATCTTACTCGTAATTGTGGATTACACAACACCCTGTCGAGACGCTTTGCCACAAAGTTACGAGTATCTTTACCTCTTCTCCAGGTAAACATGCTTCCCTTGAATCCATATCAACCAAGGCGGAATCGTTAATCCATTCCCCAAATGCCAGAGAATCCGGAGAAAACGGCTGTTCCCTCTGTTCTCTCATCCAACCTCAAAAATAGTATAAATCTCCACCTATTAACACTTGCCCCATCAATATTATCGACAAGTCTTTCAACTCCACCCAAAGGCCGCTTCTACGACTACCATAGGAGCTGCATAAACTCGCTATAATGTGAATATTCTCCGATCCGAGCAACACCCTAGCATGAATGTACTGATTCGATGACTCCACAATTGTAAACCGCACAATCCTGTTCTTCCACAAAGCCAAAGACCCCCACTCTGTCCCACCCACATCCACACGAAAGGAGTTATCAAAACCCCAGACCTTGACAAATTTTCATTGCCTTATCACCCCCAGCTGTGTCTCAAACAACGCAAGAACATCCGTATCAAATTTCTTCAATATATACCTTATGGGAACAGTGCTAAAGTTGGGTTTATTCGCCCCCCGGCAATTCCAGAATAGACAATTCATCGGATTTAAATTCACAATCTTAAAGTGAATACGGGGCAACCCGTCATGCAAGGGATAACACCCTCTCCTCCTCCTGGGGAGTCATCTGCATATCATTCTACCATGTCCTGTCTCGCTGGTATTACTGTTCATCGGATTATCTAGTTCCTCGTCACGGAGTTGGAGACGTGCATGCATACTTCTCTCTTCAACTGTCCCCCTTGTCTCCGAAGACTCCAACCCGGTCTCCCAGCCTCACTATTCTCCACCCTCAGTCTCTTGCCAGATTCCGATAAGTTTATCTCTCCTTTAGTCGGACCAAACACCAGTCCTCTAACCGGCCTGCTTTCGTTCTTTTAGGTTCCCCCGTAGTTCCCTCCGTTATTTTCTTATTACCAACCCCTCTCTCCTTGGTCCCTATTTGCAGCCCAGCCGTACACTGGCTTTGCTACCGAAGGTAATGACTGCATTCTCCCGCAATAATCCCTTCCTTTTACTCTCCGGCACATTAATATTCTGGTTCTCCTTATCCTCTTGTCCAGAACTCCCATCTTCTCTTACTTCCTCCATACGTGTACCCATATCCAGTTCTCCATATTTGTTGGATAAGACAATATTCTCAGCGTCCTTTCTGTTTGGATTCACACGGTTACTTCTGTTCATCTCTCCATTCGATTTCTTGGCCATACCCATCGTCTTGCTGAGATGAAGACGGTGCTCCTCGTCGCAATCCCCTTACCGGAGTGAAACCATCTTTCTGCGTTTGTGGGTTCTGCAAGTTCACAGTCGCAGCAGATCGTGCCACTTCGGCTGTATCTTTGGGTTCTCCTCACGTTCCGCCAAAGTTCGTGGGCAACTATGTATCAAGTGTCCATATATGCCACACCTTTGACAAATTTCTGACAACCCCTCATAGGTTACAAAATATCTCTCACCATTAATTAGAACGTCCCTTTCAATGGTTGGCGAGGTTCACTTCCACGCACACCTAGCGAACCGAGCTCTCTCAAAGTGCAACGTCGTTGAGTCCACTCGAATTCGGCTTCCCCAACCCCTCTGGCAATACCCATGAGAATTGATCGGTGATAAAAGTTCACTGTATATTCATCAATCTAATCCATACTGGCGTTGTAACGATATCATCCCGTAGTGGATCAAACTCTGGTGACCAAGCCCTAACCATGAGATAACTCCCAAAGGCTCTCCATGGTCCTCCTGTCAATGCCGCTAGGTATTCGTCTTCTTTCTCAAACCGTACCATAAAAACTGCCGAGGTAAATCCATCACATACATAGTACCCTTTGGTTTCCATAACTCACGTAGCTTCTTGTTCAAGGCAACAATTGGGATATTCCTTCCCAAAACCCTAACAATCATACACTTCTTCCACTCCCGTTCATCGCCTCCAAAACCTCGTTTTCGATCGTGATAGCTGGTTCTCCGTCTTCACCATTCGGAAACTCTACTCGTACTCTCTCCGACACGAACGAATCTGCAATCAAAACTTCTGGGACTGGCATCCCTCCCGACGCCGTATCCACCACCTTTGCTACCCACGAAGCCCCTTTATCTGGCGGGTCTCCTGGTGGTCTCCCTCTCTCCCCTACATCCATCATGGTTGCATCTTGCTCAACCGTTCCCAAGGCCCTAGCTTCGCCGTTCGCGAAAACCCTACTTTCGCCGCTCTCCATTACGCTATGTTTTCTCGGTCTTGGGAAGCCAACCAGTACAAAAAAAAAAAAAACTGTTTCTTCTTGACCAATACCGTAGGAAACTCTCTTTTTTTTTTTTTTTTTTTTGTTAAAATTCATACCATTTTTGAGTTTTTACATTGTTGCATAGCAACTTATTACAAAGAGCAACTGAAAAGAGAGGAGAGAAGAATCTTACAACAAGATTTAACTATAAGGATCAACAAACCAAAAGTAAAGCTGAAGCAACGAGAGAGGTTGAGAAGGGTCCCGGGTAAAGGAAAGAAGCCTGTCACGTATTGAGCGATCAACCAACTTGAAGAAAGCCAAAGGAGTAAGAGAGTCATTCCTAAAATGCGTGAGTTCCGTTCACGCCACAAACTATAAAACTATGACCTGCAGGAGCAACTTGAAGATGACCTTAACTTGAGTAAATAAAGATCTTGGTACTGAGAGCACCAAAGAACCTTAGGAAACTCTTGTTTGTTCGTACCCCCTATATAGGTGATATGTGATGCTTCCTTCCAATAACATTCATCATGGGCTGAAGTTGCGATCAGATCTCAGTTCTCGACCCTACATAAACGAAATATCATAGGATCGGAAAATTTCTCTAGGGGTTGGTTCGTCTCACTCTTTTATTTTTGTTGAATCTGAGTGTGGAATAAAAAGATCCAGTATCTAAATTTGGTTCTTTAGGTTTCGTTGGATGAGCCAGGTCGTCGATGACCATTGGTTCACTTCAAATTTTAGCTAGCTATTTTGAAACAGAAAATTTCGATATATTAGAATCAGAATGTTTTTTTTAAAAAAATTTAATGCCAAGTAATTAGATGTGCAAACATTACTATCGATTAACAAAATTAGATTAAAATCATGAATATAGTTAGGAGACAAATATACTTTAACGCTCCCACCGCCTACAACTAATAGATCTTCCACGCCCGCTCACTCGGTTTCATGGGCCACATTCTAAGTGATGGGCGTTGCATTAATTTTTCGGAGGCTCGAGAGTTTTGTTTACTAACCCTACAATCAGCACATGACATTTCTCCGTGTTTTGCCCTCACTCGCACGATATCATGAATTTTCGATAGGTGACTCATCCTTCCACTACTTCAGCTAAAGCACACTTAATTTTGAAGTTCTAAACGGAAACTTTGGTGATATCGACAACCAAATCAATTCTATTAAGTTTTTCATCATATAGCAGAAATCAAGATGTTACATTTTATCCCCACTCACAAAGTGCAACATTCTCCTTATGCACAAGGACATGTCTCAAGACGACTCTCATCTCAGAACCAAGATGACTAACCAGCTCTGATACCACTTGTACGACCCCAATCGCCCACAACTAATGAGCCTCCCACGCTCGCTCACTCGGCCAGTAGATGCCATTATATGCAGCAACATTGGGAAAATGGACTTTTTATTCCCAAAGTATTTGAAATCGGCAATTTTCATACTCAACTATTGCTCGCGCATAATTATTTTCCAACTAATAGTTGATTCCACGAAATTATGACCGAAATAGTCAACCGTAACTGCTAAGCAAAAACATAACGGTTTCCGTCATTTTTTAACGGTTGACTATTCCAATCATAGTTTGGCACAGTCAATGATTAGTTGAGGAATAAATATGCACATATAATACTTGAGTATTTAATTTGCCGATTGAAAATAGTTGAGGAATTAAAAACAACAATTTCTTTTAAAATAAAATCATAATTTAACATATTCTTAAGTTAAATATAACCAATATAGAATATTTTTACTTGTAAAAAAGATTTTTGAGGTTTTATACTAACATGTACAATAATACATATAATTATAATTTTATTTATTGTTGATGTATTTTATGTTTATAAAATTATTTAAGATGGTTTTTAAAATAATTCTTAACTAAAAAAATTCTCAATTTGAACAAATATACAAGACACTTAGGGTTGTATTCAACTGAAAGTTTTACATGATTTGTATTAAAATGAAAAATCCATTGTTATTTAACCATGAATTTAAAAACAAAATCATTTAAAATCACTGTTATTAAACTTGACATTTCATAAAATACATTGAAATCCACTGTTATTGAAAATATTTTAAGAGTAACTTTTCAAATTAAATAATTTATTTGGTTATATATAAATTCAGTGCAAAAATACATTTAACAATAATATTATATTCAAATTCGATATAATCAGTTATGTCGAATATATATATATATATATTTAAGTATTATTTTGACAAAAGAATTTTAGACACAACATTTAAGTATTAAATTATGATATTGTATTTGTCACTATTATTGCAAATTACACTAAATTTATATAAAACAAAAATAAATTAATTAATATGAAAAGTTAGCTGTTAGCATGAAACTTAAAATAGTTTTAATAATAGTGGATTTCAGAGTACTTTATGAAATGTCAAGTTCGATAACAGTAATTTTAAATGATTTTTTAAAAATTCATGGTTGAATATCAGTGGATTTTTTATTTTGATACAAATCATCTAAGACTCTCAATTGAATACACCTTTAAGTGTTTTGTATATTTGTTCAAATTGAAAACCTTTTAGTTAAGAATTATTTTAAAAATCATCTTAAATAATTTTATAAACATGAAATACATCAACAATAAATGTAACTATAATTATTTATATCATTATACATGTCACTATAAAACCACAATTTTTTTTTAAAAATAAAAATATTATATATTGGTTATACCTAACTTAGGAATATGTTAAATTATGATTTTATTTTAAACGAAATTGTTGTTTTTATTTCCTCAAGTATTTTTAATCGACAAATTAAATACTCAAGTATTATATGCGCATATTTATTCCTCAACTAATCATTGGCTGCGCAAAATTATGATTGGAATAGTCAACCGTTAAAAATTTGACAGAAACCGTTATGTTTCCGTTAAGCAGTTAACGGTTGACTATTTCAGTTCTAATTTCGCAGTCAACTATTAGTTGAGGAATAATTCTGCGCGAGCAATAGTTGAGTATTAAAGTTGTCTATTTCAAATACTTAGGGAATAAAAAGCCCATTTTCCCGGTAGACATTGTGTTATTTTTTCAAAGCTCGAAATTCTTGTTTACTAACCTTGCAGTCACGACATAACTTTTCCCGTATTTTGGCCTCACTCACATGATATTGTGAATCACTTCCCAATAGGTCATTATCCATTCAATACTCTAGTGCAAGCACGCTTAACATTTTTGTTCTTAATGGATGTGTGACCAAAAATGTAAGTGCATTTTAGTGACATAGGTAGTCAAATCAAATATATTAAAGCATTTATCATATACCAATAATTGAAATGTTACAGATCCGTAAACTGATTTAAGATATATGGAGTTTCCATACGGCATATGCAGAAGTAATAATTATAAATAATAATAATATTATTATTTTAAAAATTTAGTTTCCATTTTGATATTACTTTTTTATATTATAATTTCATCAGTTTGGAAAAAGATAAATTTCAACCATTTTTATAAAAAAAATTCTTTTGATTTAGTTTAATTAGTTTAATTTTATTTTATTGAATTTAAAAGAGTTAGAGATACATTTTATTTATATTATATTTAATGATTAGTTATTTGAATATGTTTATTATGGTCTAATTTAAAATATGTCAATAATTAAAGGGCTTCTTGCAAATGTGACAGAAAACTCAAAGTCAAACATAAAACTAACCCATCATTTTTTGGAATTTTCATTTGCCCTATTCACCCTAAAAGTTCAGATTATTCACGAAAATGCCATTTTTTTTTTTGAAAATGAGTAGTTTACTCTAGCATCCTCATCTCCATCAAGTATTTACAATATTTTCCTTGTCATAAATACATCAACCACCATGAACAATCAATTTGAAACTCTTAATGCACCTTAAAATCGGTTTTCAATCCTCTTATCTCATTTCTTATGATCAAAAACTAAATCTCTTTCACTTTCTCTCTATATTCATCTAAAAAATCAAGATTTTGATTATAAACTTTGTAAGGTTCAAACTCATAATTTTTGGTCATTAACAAGTGAATCTGTTTTGTGGTGAAGTTTTGTGTGCTAGGAGAAGCTAGTCTAAGTTATCTCAATAGTTGAAAATATGAAATTGATTGTTTTTTCTAGATTTTTTCATTAGAAGATTTCCATGTAAGTATTCTGGTCGTAGAAGACTTATACGAAAGTCTTCCGGTCAATGCAGAGGTTACTTTTGCAATTGACTTTATTTGTGTTTTAAGAGACGACTTCTCTGGAAGTCTTCCGACTTTTCTTTGTTAGCAAAAAAAACTCGAAAATACTAGAGAAGACTTCCCGGTAAGTCTTCTAGGATAAACATGTTAGTTTTTCAATTGACCGGATTGTGCTAGAAATTTGACTTTCTCTAGATGACTTACACGGAAGTCTTCCACCAGAAGACTTCCCTATAAGTCTTCTGAACTCTCGGCGGAAGTCTTCTCAGTGTCAGTGAAAGTCGTCTCAGAATACTTTTGCAATTGAAAAATAAAACTTAAATATTTAATTTTAGTTAGACTATTTCCATGAAATTTTTCTGGAAGTCGACTTACACGGAAGTCTTCCAGAATTTTTCCCGAGATTCTATCAAACTTCGGATATCACAGAAGACTTCCATTGAAGTCGTCTGACGGAAGACATACACGTAGGTCGTCTGACGGAAGACATACATGTTAAAATTAAATATTTAATTTTTATTTTCTAATTACAAAAGTAACTTGAGACGACTTATATATAATTTGTCTAGTAAAAATTAATTTTATTTTTCCGGTAGATGACTTACTTGTTAGTCTTCTAAGAAAAGTCAAATTTCTGACACAATTTGGTTAAATGCAAAACTAACGTGTTTATCCTAGACGACTTACTGGGAGGTTTTCTGGTATTTGTGAGATTTTTTGAAAACAAAAGTAAGCCAATATTTACAAAGGAAAACTTCCAAATAAGTTTGCTGTAGAGTAGACTTCTATGGAAGTTTTCATTTGTAAATTTTCAATTGCAAAAATTACCTAATTGACGACTTCCTAGAAGTCTGTCGGATTACTTCCTTGGAAGTCTTCTACATCAAAGTTTAATAAACTTTCATTTTTTCTAAAACTATAAAAAAGAACTTTTTAAAACATTTCTTGTTAATTCATGTACATTAGTTGATATTTGGGTTCCTAAATGAAATTCATAACTTAATTAGTTTTTATTATGAGTTTACCATTATTTATGTTTATTAATGTTTCTAGCTAATCTAAGAAGACTTTTTATGGAAGTCTTCTATGTTAGTTTTTATAGACTTGTTAAGTAACTTTAAGATATATTTTTTAACTTTCAAAAGTGTTAAGTAACTTCAAAAATATCAAGTAATATGATTTAATGTGTCTTCTTAGATCATAAGATATATTTTTTAACTCTAATGAAATTTAAAATTTAAAATTTCACTTAAATTTTGAGTTTTCCGCTTAAATTTTGATTTTCCCGCTTAAATTTTAATTTTCCTCTTAAATTTTCCACTTATATTTCAATTTCCCGCTTTAAATTTAAGTTTTCCACAGTGAAACTGTTACATGTTGAACTTATGTATTATTTGATATTTTGTGACTTTGGATAAGTTTTCTTGATTTAAATTTAAGTCTTCAAAAAAATTAGTAAATTTGACTAATTTTTTTTGTGTTATTGTGTTTTGCTATTAAATTTGAATCAGTAACTTCAATAATGTCAAGTACTTTTGGTAATATAATATTGTAGACATGAATATATTTACCAATTTTTTTCATTAATATCTCTTTAAATTTACAAAAAAAAAATTCATTAATATCTCTTTAAATTTACAAAAGAATTCACAGTTAAAAGTGTACACCTACAAATCACAACACGACCATAAAAAAAATTGTTATAGATCATTCCTCAATAAAAACAAGTTTGGACTCCACTTGAATTGAGAAAAAAATCTCTCACAAGAATTCCAGGAAGTCTTCTAGCACATTATATGTTAGAAGACTTCCGAGAAAACTTCTCAAAAGTCTTTCAAAGTCTAACTCAAAACTGAAAAACCCGTAAATAAAAAAATGTTCAAGTGGCTTCAAAAAAATGAGTGGAAGATGAGATAGGTCTACCTGCAAAACAAAATGAATTAGTGGGAAAGACATGAAACAACAAAAAGACTCTGTGAGAAGACTTCTAGAAGACTTTCTAGAAGTCTTCCAAAGTCTGACTCTGATCTAAAAAACCTGCAAATCCAAAAACGTTCAAATGACTTCAAAACAGAGAAAATGAGTAGAAGATGAGTTAGGTCTACATTTAAAGAACACACAAAAAACATGTTAAAAAAATAGATCTACCTTTAAAGTAGTAGAAGATGAAAACCATGTAATAAAAACGTGCTAAACAAGATGAATTAGTGATAAAGAGATGAGACAAATGATAAATTAATACAAAGTTTGGTGTCTTCAAGTTCTAAGAGACTCAAGAGAGATTGAAGAGTTTTAGTTTGGAAAAAAAAGTAAGAGCTTTAAGCAACCAGAGACTTACCAAAACTCTGCCATGGGACTTATCTAAATGCTCAGATCTGTTATGAAAGATGAGATATAAGAGAAAACTCCGCCAAAAGACTTTCTAGAAGTCTTCTAAAAGACTTCCTGAAAGTTTTCTAGTGCATTAAATGTTAGAAGACTTCCCTAGAAATCTTCCAAGTCTGTCTCAGATCTGAAAACATGCACATCCAAAAAGAATTCAAATGATTTCAAAACATATAAAAACTTCAAAAATAAGATAAGAGATTAAAACAACAAAATATTTTTCAAAAGAGAAGATCTTTAAGCAACAGAGGGTTTCCGAATGAAAAAAATATGATTTATAAATCTACTTTTAAAAGAGTGGAAGATGAGAACCATGTAATAAAAAACCTTCAAAAACAAAATAAATCAGTGAGAAAGACATGAGATAAAATGAAAAATTGATATAAAATTTAGTGTTTTTAAGTTCAAAAAGATTAGAGAGAGGTTAGAGTTTTTTAGAATGAGAAACATTATATTTTTGTTGTAGCCATTTGAGAGGAATAGATAATGTGTAAATTTTCTTTATATTAGGAGACAAAGTTTTCAATAAAGTTAAATACTTTCGATTAAGAAGACTTACTTGAAAGTCTTCTCGACCATAAATTTACTATTCACCCAGAAGAATTTCTCAAAAATCGTCTATATACATCAGACGACTTCCTGTAAGTCGTCTATACCCTAAATATAAACCATGAACTTAATTAACTAACTAAACATTTTATTATAATCAAATTAAACTTAAAAAGTGTTTAATATACATAGCTAATACATATAGGTAAAAATTTAGTTTTTGAATAAAAATGTTAAGCTTCCAAAATTAACCCTAAGAATACAAACAATAATACAACATATGTACCAAACCCTAAACCAAAGAATACCATGACTCATTACATTCACTAATCTATCTTCAAAATAATTCAATTTTACTATATCTTAATTACTATCATTTAAAAAATTTATAATTACATGATTTCAATTTTTCCCTCTGAAAAATAGTTTTTTATAAATTTATAAATTATTTTTAAGATCAAATATATGAGACGAATTCTAAGAAGTCGTCCAAACGACTTACACAAAATTAGAGACTCAAAAGACTTCTCAAGATTATATTGGTAAAATAATTATGTTTTTTTTTGTCACAAATGGCTGGTTGTAATTTCACAAGGCTTTTGAGTTAATTTTGCATATAATTGATGTTTGAGTATACTTTTGCATTTAAATCAAATTTTGAGTCATATTTGCCAAATTCCATGTACCAATTTTACTAAATTTTGAATTTCTGTTTATTTTAGTATAACACGTAAAAGTGGTAAAAATCAATTTGTTAATGTCTAATGAATTAGTATATGCCTATCAAATTTTAAATATTTAATCATCAACAATACTTTAATTGATTAGCATTGCTTTAGTTTTGTATTTGTCAATATAAATTTATAATTAGTTTTGATAATATATATATATAATATGATATATGATATTAAAAACTAAATATAAGTATATTTAGTTTATTATTTTATTAGTGTGATACATATTATATTTTATTTTAATGGTGATATATGAGTTATTAATTATTAATATATTTCAAAATTATTTCTAAAATAAATATTTATACAGAAAAGTTGCCTTTTCAGTGATGGTATAAAAGTTATTAGTCTTTAACACATTTAATTTTTTTTTGCAAAAAATATATTTTTAAGGAAATTGTACCTCTCATAATTAAGTTAATATCATGTCACAGTTTTATAGAGTCATGTCTTTTTCTTTGGTGAAAATGAATATGATAATGAAACATATACAAATCATTTGGCAAATAATAGCTAGGGAATATAATATATATATATATATATATAGAAGAGAGAGAGAGAGAGAGAGAGAGAGAGAGAGAGAGAGAGAGAGAGAGAGAGAGAGAGAGAGAGAGAGAGAGAGAGAGAGAGAGAGAGAGAGAGAGAGAGAGAGAGAGAGAGAGAGTATATGTTAACAATGAGTATGTTTAGGCACAAGGAGATATTGATTCTTTTCAATATGTTTTTAAATTTTAATTAATTTTTTTTGTAAATTGTATTATCTTTCCCCACATAGAGATGATGAGAAAATCATTAATCCAAAAAACTTGAAATTGAAAATGGAGAAGACAAAAGAAACTAAAAAAAAAAAAAAGAATAGACAACAAGTAAGTGTACATTCTTTTTTTTCATTTCTCTTTTCTCATAATTCTCTGAGATAATTCTTTCCATGTCCCTAAATGTGATAAGCCAAATATCTGATGGATCCTTAATCACTTATGCCCCCATTTCATTAAGTCACTGCGAAATGACCGAAATACCCTTGAATGGGTGAAAAAAAATTGGAATATTTCAGTTGGATTAGATTGGGTAGGGACTGTTTTGGTTAGAGTAATTGAGTTGATGGTTTGGGTTTCGGTTACCGTTTTGTGATTCAATTAAAGTAAAAAAGAATCTGAAATTAAAGAAAAAAAGCTTAGCTCGCCGCGTCATCCTCGCCTCCCATCTACTCCGCTATCGATGTCGATAGCTTCTCCAGAGACGCTGAAGGACCTCAACGTTTACACCGGCAAGTATTCGTTCGGGGCAGATCGGAATGCTGGTTAGTTCTTCTCTCCTTCGCGAGCTGCATTTGATAAAAATAGGATTTAGGGTTTGTAATTGGATTTGATGAATTTGATTTGGTGCACTGTGGTGTTGAAACACCATTTTGATGGATCAATTTGTATATGAAATTTCTATACAATGCAATTATGTGGTTGAATGTATGCGACATAATTGTGAGTAGGTTTGCACGAAGATCTCAATAAATCATACCCGAAACCTCAATTTGAGCTCTCATTGTTGATGCATAACTAGTAGAACTGGTAATTGTAGTATACTAAGTAAAACTTAGTATAATTGTAGATAACTCGGTAGAACTGAGAACAACTAGTATAACTAGAACTTTAACTCAGTAGAACTAGAACTTTATTATGTTGTTTTTGCAGGATACAATGGCGAAATATGTGAGCGTACATTTCAAATTCAAAGGTTGCATGTATAGTGTAACCTTGAAGACAATAATGGAGGATATACGTTTGGCAATGGTAAAAGAAATGTTGTATAAAAATCTTGCATTGGATGAAAGTAAGGTAAAACTGTCAGTGAGGTACATGCCGCTGGTGGTTGGATGTGAGGAACAACTAAGTATTTGTGATAATGAGGATTTGTTTGTTTACCTAAATTCCATTGATAAAGAGAACCGTAGATTTCTTTTGTTAGTGGAGGAAACGAGTAAATCAGATGAGTTAGAGAAACTGTCGAGAGTGGGCCTAAGTTCGTTTGGTATGAACTACGAAGTGGTGCAAGAAAATAATGATAAAATCAGACCTAATGCCATAACTATGTACATAGAAGATGGGAAAGCAAATCAACATAAGGAGGTGATAGAGGCAGAGAATGATGATGATACAAGAGAAGATGTTTGTATGGATATGAACACCGCAGCGGAGACGAACACTGCAGCTGAGACAAAAACACCGCAATTGAGATGGATAACGGTGCGGATATGGATACGGATTTGGCAGATAAGTATATTGAGCATACACCTGCAGAAAAATCTAGTCAAATTATAAAGGAGTGGGAAGAAGGATTGAGTCTGAGTAAGCTTGAGGAATTTCCAAGTAAGAAAGAAATTCAAGAGGTGGTGGATAGAGCAACATTTGGTGAATGCTTTCATTATGTTACGAAGAAGTCGGATTGTAGATGATTACTGGTAAAATGTCGTGAAGCAAAATGTAATTGGGGTTTGCTAGCTGCAAGGATTCCAAAGACTTTTGTTAGGAGGTACACGGGTGTGCATACATGCTCTCAAAATAGTCAAGTAAAAGCAGCAACATCAAGAGGAGAAGATCAGTAGAATTAGTTGCATTTTTTTGAATGAAGAATATCCTGGAAAATTGAGAATTCCTACTCCGAGAGATATTATGGATCTTCTAAAGTTAAAACTTGGTGCAAAAATATCCTACTCATAACATTGAGAGGGAAAATGAAGCTATTTTTCATTTACGTGGTAGTTCGGAAGACAACTACAAGATGTTGTATAACTACTTTTACATGTTAGAGCATGTCAATCCGCAAACAAAAACAAGTGTAAAGTTGGATGAGGCAGGTATGTTCAAGTACCTCTTCATAGCATTGGGAGTTTGTATTGAAGGGTTTGCGGTCATGAGGAAAGTGACAGTTGTGGATGCAACATTTTGAAAAACGGGTATGGTGGTGTACTAGTATTTCTAAAGCTCAAGATCCTAATCGTCACCATTATCCCCTCGCAATTGATGTACTCGACGGTGAAAATAATGCTAGTTGGACTTGGTTTTTCGAGATGCTCAAAAGTGTTATACCATACTCTTTTGAATTAGCTTTTATGAGCGACAGAAACCAGAGCCTCATCACAGCTGTATCTAATGTGTTTCCACAAGCTCACCATGGCCATTGTACATGGAATTTGGCCCAAAATGTGAGAGGGCATGCTTGTTACACCAACAAAGCCATAGTCGCATAGAGATTTATGGAGTTATCTAGGTGTTACATGGTTGCTGAGTTCGAGTCTGCTTACGCATCTCTTAAGGTGAGATATCCTTCACCGTACAAGTATGTGGAGAAGCATACTGAGAAAGACACATGGGCTAGGTTTCTTTCCACGTAACAGATACAACTTGGGAAGTAGAAACAAAGTGGAGTCAATGATCATCGTGTTTAAAGACGCAAGGAGGTATGCCTCAATACCAATGTTGGACACAACAATTAAAACAGTTTTTGAGTGGTTTAATGAACATCAGAAGGACGCTGTGTCTGGATCGATTGATACCAAACTGGTTCCTCTTGTCGAGATCCACATGCACAAGCTCTAGGGCAAATCTGAGAAAACACCAGTGCGTGATCGAAATAGTTATGAGCTTGAGTAAGAGATAACCAACACTGATGATGGGAAGATTTGTTTGGTGAACTTGATAGTGAAGAGCTGTACCAGCAAGATGTAGATTATGAAAAGTATTCTTATCTGCACAAACTTGCTGCTTACTTATATTTTCTTGAGGTTGATGCTACTCTCGGTCGTCGACGTGATGTCAAGATAGAGTATCATGAGTTTTGCTCAAAATGTTACTGGAGGGAACTTTGGGCATTAGATTATTACAAGACCATTTATTCTATGCTGGAAAGGTCTGATTGGAATGTACCAGATTACATAAAAGAGCTTCACATCATACCTCTGAATCAACTCAAGAGAAAGGGGAGGAAAAATGATAAGATGAATCCATCTGTTTGAGAAGAACATAAAAGGACACAAAACAAAAGGTAACCAACAAAAAATTTCGGTTTCAGTTGGTTGTTGTTTGGAAGGCATCATTATCCCAGTGAATGAACCTACATCCTTTGTTTCGATTTTATTTCTGTTGGTTCCATCGATTGTGATGTAGAACTATTTATTGGTTTTGTCTTCTGTAAATCTTGAAATACTACGGCTTACTAGTATGTTTGAATTTTATTTATGTTCTTTTTATTGATTGTGTATTTTTGAACGTAAATTAGTATTCAACTTTTGATATAACACATATTCCTTCTGAAAATAAATTAGTGAAAATAACATATATGTAAGAAACTCCTAGTCAAAATAGAATAACATGTACTAAAAAACTTTTTGTTTCACAATTTCTCTTTACATTATATTGCCTTTCCAAGAACAATTTCTTAGAAAGAACAACTTCTAAAGGACTATTCTACAAAATGGTGATTTCAAACGTACTATTTCACTAATCACATATTCTTACATGGTAGTACTGAAAACTGAAAAGTAAAACTACCTTAACAAATTAAAATGATAGGTAT
Organism: Moricandia arvensis; assembly: GCA_905132765.1. Taxonomy (NCBI): domain Eukaryota; kingdom Viridiplantae; phylum Streptophyta; class Magnoliopsida; order Brassicales; family Brassicaceae; genus Moricandia; species Moricandia arvensis. Next base: position 70,217 of record CAJHQP010002267.1, on the reverse strand, counting down.
AACTAAAAAAAAAATTGAAATCACGAAAAGTAGAACTATGAATAACATTGGTAAAATCAGAAACTTCTGTATAACTAAGAGTAATTTTTTGGAAAAAAATAAAAAACTACTTTGGTGCCTAAACGAAAAAACACACAATTTTTATTTCTGTTTTTCTATTTCTTTGACAAACGTCTCTAGGTGGGGCCAATCTCCCACCCAATTGACCAAACCTTTTTGTCAACTCTCTTGATCAATTACACCACTTTTTTCAAGGTCTTCATAACATCACCCACTTTGATTTGACTACGAAGCTACCTCAACTCCATCTTGGGGTCTCTGTCGTATCTTCTATCTCTTCTGCATGTTTTTCTCGCGCGGCAACATAAACAAAATCCAAACATACTAGTAAATAGTTCTAGTATGCTTATTCCAACTGTCAGCTGCTAGATCAGGCTCATCAACATTGTCTTCATCTTCCATAATTTCATCCAAGAAAGATTTTTCATGTGGAGTTTTGGTGGAGAGGATGTCGTGAATATCCTGTAAAAAAAGGTTCAAACTTAGCATAACAAATTAGTTCTACTGAAGTCTACCATAGTTCTACATGAGTTCTACTTGCAAGGTTCTACCTTAGTTCTACCATAGTGCTACAAGAGTTTTACCAAATTCTACCATATTTCTACTTTAGTTTTACCATAGTTCTACAGGAGTTCTACCTTACTTCTACCATAGTTCTATCATAACACTGAATACCTCTAAAACAAAAGAAAACATACAGTCTCGTGACCAAGTTCCTTGTTCATGAATGAAAGTGACATCCCTATCCCTTTCATTCCATTCAGTTTGAGTGTGGACTTGCCCATCCTTGGACACTTGAAATCAACTCCTTTAACAGCTTCTCAAAACTTTTTTCCAGCTTAGGAATTGCATCGAATACAAGAATCTACAAAACACAATATTTTGTAATATCATCAATGGTCAATAATAGAGATCATGTCATTTCCTTCTTTTACTTACCTTTAGTGGAACAAATGTATTCTCTTTCACCATCCCTCCAAAATGATCCATGGTGTGAGAGATCTCCCTCAACATGTAATCAAAGGAGTATCTCCCACATGGAAATGTCATGTAGAAGTCATCAGGATCATCCATAAATCTCTAGAACAAATACAATACATTTTTTGCGCCTTTTCCAACCTTCGTTTGCGCTCAAATAACACTTCCTAAGAAGAATAGAACCACCATCTTCAGTCTGTCTCTACGGTGTCCCATGTTCACCGGCTTCGCTATCCTTAAACCTTATAGATTCCCCTTCCTTGAAATACCGATCCACAAACGTTGTCCCTCCACATTCCTTGTAGTCGAGAGGATAGTTGTGACAATATAGTCCTGATATCAATGCGTGTTCCCTCAGCCCATAACGGATGAGAACACCATTGACAATGAACCACACTTCTTTCTGCTTACTGCTTTCCGCAGTCCTTAGCAACAACATCCATATACCCTAAACCTTGTGGTTCTTCTCTCTTTGTATGTGGAAAAAGTGTCTGAATTGAAGATGATCCTCAAACCAGCTCTACTCCGCGTTAGATAGCTTCGGTTTCAGCTTGGTTAGCTTCTTAATTGTGTCTGTTATCAAACACCTTGTCCCTAGCTTTATTTTTTTGTGTACTTAGATGGATTAAAGAACATTCTAGTTGCTTTGATTTTCTCGATTGCCTCATTATCCTACAAGTAACATTCATTTCTAACCAAGTTATACAACTAATACTTCAAGACTCCAAATAGTTTTTAACCCAAGTTTTTTCAGTATTATCTAGTTGTCCTATGTCTCGTAGTTTTATAGTATAATCTCACTGTGTCACCATGTTTTCCTAGATTACACAAAGTGTTACTCACTATTCCGTAGTTCTACCCAAAAAAAAACAACACAACAAATTATATTGCTAATTGGTTACATCTTCTTGCTCTGGTTCAGTTGAATTTCGGCCCTCTTCGTTTGCTATCTCTACTCTTACTTTTCCCACATCACCATCACCATCACCATCACCATCACCAGAGTTATCACCATCACCAGATTCCTCGACATTGTTTGTTGCTTCTTTTTTCTCACACTTCTTTCTCTGATTCTTCTCCTTCAGCGTTTTTATTCTCTTCATTAGAGCCATCAAGCTAGTCTCAATTATTTTCATCAGAGGCTGTCTCCTCCCCGTCGTTGCCTTCTCTTCATCGTCGTTAGATTCTTCATGTTGTGATTCTCCACTCTGACTCACCGGAGGAGCGGGAGGAGCCTGAGGAATATCATATTTGCTCAGTTCAGAGCCGTCTGTTGCTACAACCGCCACTGCAGCATCCACAAGAACATTTATCGGAGCCAATACATTGGTCTCTTCTCTGTCGTCGATGTTGTATTCTCTATAGCCGTCGATGATGGCAAAGAAATAGTCTTTACAAACTTTACTTTCACAGACTTCATATTCTTTATAGACTTTACCTTTTTCTCGTCTTCATGTGTTGGATTTCCTTCCTTTTACCATGCCTCGTTTCCACCATCCTCTTTCCTAATTTTTCAACTGAGTTTCGACGGAGAGCGAGCCGAGCTACGTCATTGATAGTTGAGAGAAAATTGAGAGTTAAATCAAATTGGAGTTTTAATTTGGGAAGTAGAGTTCAAGGGATTTACTAAATCCAATAGATTAAATTTGGGGGGGGAGTGGTTGAGTGGTTTAATGATTTGGGTTTAAATGATTTGCAATTAAATGCGGATGGGGTCAGAGCGGGTGAGATAATATTCAGATACAAGTTGTAATCTACAACTTCTTAAGGGTTTATGTCTTTTTCTTATTATTTGAATAATTTTTTTTTCTTTCTATTTAATACGGGTCTTTGAAAGATTGTCTTTTGACATTTGGGAGCACCTTAGGCCATGTTTATCCACGGTCTCTTAGGCGGGGTTCTTAACTTATAATTTCACGTTTTTTATTTTTTATTTTATTTTTTTTTAATTTTCCCGTTAAGAGACGTCTCTTAGGTCTCTTATTTAAGAGACGGTTCTTAAGTTTTCTTAGTTAAAGTTAAGATACGTCTATTAGAAAAAGTAAGAACTCCATGTTAAGAGACCTGCAATAAACATGCCCTTAGGAGATGTCTCTAATTCTCTTCTTTATCGGCAAGTCTGATCATTGAGTCCAGTTGGTTAATGAGGAACACCAGCTAATAAGTCTTCGCCTGCTTGTTGCCACACATCTAAAATATATAGGAAACAGCTTTCTTTACACATTTTTAACCCTTAACCATGAAAGAAGATCAAGCTTTGTTCTTTTTTTTCTCTTTTCCACTTCTTTACTGAAACCATGTCTTTCTCCCATTCCAACCACTGGGTTTGGTTCATCTTGTCGTCTTCTCTCTTAATTGGTTTCGGTAAGAGAAACAGCTTTCCGCATCAGACGATGCCACGTCTTCTTCTGCTTCTTCTTTGAGGTTTTTCAAGAACTTAACTGCTTGTTTTGGTTTGCTGAGAGATCTGAATTTACCTGCGCTGAATCTGAGATTTCCTCTAGGCTGACACGAGTTGACATGTCTATAACTTGTGAACTCACGAACCTCATTTCGAGAAGGGAACGGTGGCGTGAAATGGATGAAAAAGCCTCTCTTCTTCATGATTCTGTGTTGCTTAACGACCTCCTTATGGTGATTGTTCTTTTAATGTTCTCTCGGAACGGGGAGACGGGTTCATGCAATGGAGAAGCTAGAGTGTTGTACAGACATCAAAACCTCACAAGGAGTTAGATTCATGAGTTGGTCTCTTTGTTCTCTGATTCAGATCAGGTAAATAATCTGAACTGCCTTTGTTTTATATACTATATAAATGCACCAGATTTGCCTTTGGAAAGACATCTATGTGGTAACACTTTGCCCTTCTCTCTGAATTGACTTTGTTAATTGGTTTTCAGCTTTTAAAGTTTTGCTATTCTCTGCTTGTTTTGCAGGTAACATCCTTCGAATGTAGTAAAGAATCTAGCCCCGGAATGTGGGCAAGCTATGGTATTACATGTTCTCTGAATATGCGTTTGGAGAAACAAGAGACTCAGAGCTTAATTCCCTGGAATCTTAATCCACCAGTCTGTGATAAGATTCAACAGGTTAGATAACGTTTCTTTGTAGCATAATCTTAATTCACCAGTCCGTGATAAAACTTTATTTTTGTGGTGTGTAGAGTATAACTGCAACCCAAAAAAGGGATGGATTGGTATTTGTTATCTTATGTAAGAAATACATGGTGGTGTCTTATCCTTGGTGCATTAGCGTGCATAAGATTTTTGTTTCTCATTCTAAAGCACAAATGAGAGAGAAGGACAAACATATCTGCAAGATTCCATAGCTCAAAAGCAGCAGCTTCAACGTTCTTGTAGAAAATGGAGGAAGAACATCCTTCTCCTCGGTGTCATCGCAGGAGTTTCCATGTCCGTTTGGTGGTTCTGGGACACAATGAGAGATCATATTGAAAAGGAGGGAAACTTTAGAAAACATGTGTGATGAACGAGCCCGCTGTTACAAGATCAGTTCAGTGTTAGCCTGAACCATGTTCACGCCTTGTCTATTCTTGATCAGGTGATGTGTTCCATTTCATATTGGCAGGTTTCTATTTTAAGGAAAGAGAAAAAAAAAAACAGTTTTTTCGATGATGTTAATTCATAAACTTCTTCTTTGTGCAGTTTTCAGAAAACCTTTGGTAAATATACTGAGAGAACAAACTTCGAGAGGCCTCTTACCAGTGGTGTTGCGTATGCTTTGAAAGTCCCACACTCCAAAAGAGAGCAATTTGAGAAGGAACATGGATGGACAATAAAGAAAATGGAAACTGAGGACCAGACACTTGTCCAAGATTGTGTTCCTGAAAATTTTGATCCAGCACCTATTCAAAACGAGTACGCACCAGTTATATTTTCTCAAGAAACTGGTTTCCCATATTGTATCGGTTGACATGAAAGTCTGGAGAAGTTAGTAACGTCTAAAATGTTTCCTTTCCCTTTTGCCAAACCCAATGTGGTTAAATAGAATTCACAGATCTGTCTATTTTGCAGGAAGACCGTGAAAACATCTTGCGGGCAAGGGCATCAGGAAGGGGTGTATTAACATCTCCATTTAAGCTTCTGAAGTCAAATCATCTGGGCGTTGTCTTGACCTTTGCTGTCTATGACATGGACATACAGCCTGATGCTACAGAAGAACAACGTGTTGAAGCAACTATTGGGTACTGTATATTTTTTCTTACTTTTAAGATCTTCTCAATAATCTCATTTTGTTTTTGTATGATCTATGTACTAGAAAAAGTACCTTAATAAGATGCACAATGAAACAGGTACTTGGTGCTTCATATGATATGCCATAGCTGGTGAAGAAACTTCTTCACCCAACTTGCCAGCAAAACGACAGTTGTGGTGGATGTTTATGACACAACTAACGCCTCGGGTCTAATTGAAATGTATGGAACTGAAATTGGGGATACAAGTGAAGAGTACCTAAGTAGCCTTGATTTTGGTGACCCATCAAGGAAACATGTGATGCGCTGCAGGTTACCCACTTGTGCTCTAATCATCTTTCTGTAAGATTCGTGTTGCACTTTCTGTCTTTTTTTAAGTATGAAAAATGGCCCTTGGGATAAGTGTCTTAATATGTTGTTTGCAAGAAACCCTGGTCACTGGCAAGAAGAGGCAACCAAACAGAAAGCAAACTAAACTTAGACATTTGCTCAGACAAAAGCGGATTCAGGTTGTGGACGATAATCTTGTGAACAGTAAGAGTCGCCGAAGGCTGCATTGGCAATGCTCAAGCTGCCTCACAACTTTGATGTTTGCTTCATGGATCTCCAGATGCCTGAAATGGACGGGTTGCTACATCTCATCCTCATTCAGCTTGTTAATTTCGTAAAAATGATAATTTCTTTTTTAATTATTATTTTTGTCAACGAGAGTCCGTGATATAGAGAGGGACGTCAACAAGAAAATAGCTTCTCAAGGAGTTTTTGCTGAAATGTACCGTGGCTGTCACGTTCCAGTATTAGCAATGACAGCTGATGTGATTCAAGGTACTAACGAAGAATGCGTGAAATGTGGGATGGATGGTTATGTATCGAAACCATTTGAAGGAGAGGTAGCCAAATTTTTTGAAGAGAAATACCTTAAGATAAATATAAATTTTTTTTTGTTACCAAAATAGATTTCATATTAAAAATGATTAAAATAATATTTATTAAATGGTGTAAATATATATTTATATTTCTTGGGTTAACTAATCTATAGTCTAAAATAAAAAAATATTAAAATTTTTAAAATAAAAAAATTATTTGATCATTTTCTTGAAGTTTATTTTTGTGACAGAAACTTAAAAAAAAAATATTTGAGAGATTTGTATTTCTTTGAATCTAGTTAAAAGACTAGAAAGCCATTGTTGCCCCCTTGTAGGATTTTATATATATCAACCCCGAGAGCTTTTGGACGTCAGGTAGTAGTATATATCTTAAACATCAATGGCCTTCAATTCAACTTGATATTAAGGCAAGAACCTGTTCTTTATCCATTGTCCTTCACTGCTGTTTGTCCCTATAAGACCTCTTCTGGTTGAGTGCTAGATAAAACCGGCAAAATCGCAATCTTTCTCTGTGTATAGATAGACAGTATGTCGTATTTGATCGTTGCATGCGTGTATAGCAGATTCCTGTTGTATAGCTCCATTTATATTCGTTCATATAAATCCATACTGTTTCTACTTTAACTGTAAATAAAAAATAAAAACACCTTTTGCATGTTGTGTAGGAATAGTAATGGTACTTTATTGGAACCGTATGGGTGACTCTGTGTTAGTAAAGTTTACACAAACAGAACAAAATCTTCCTCAAAGCCGGTGAAAGATGGCACATGATTGCATCTGAAGCAAACCAAGATTCCCAAGTCATCATGTTCACATTTAAGAATTAAAATCCTAGATCTTGGGGGTAGTGATTCTTTCTAACTACTATATAGGGGGGTCAAGTTGCACTCATTTGTTTTGTAGCTCTCAGACTTCATAAACAAGATCAGATCTGAAATCTCTCTGCTCCACTCATTGCCTTGTTGGGAAAAGATGTCTACTTTCTTGATGAGGATGCTTCTTGCTTTGCTTTTCGTAGCAATGACAATTCCTCAACAGTCAGGTAAAAATATCAACTGCACCTGCGTGTTTTTCTTTTTTTCCTTATGAAAGATGTATGTATACACAGAGGCAGAGTCGGAACAATGGTGCATAGCGGATGAACAAACGCCAGACGATGAGTTGCAGGCTGCCCTAGACTGGGCTTGCTCGAAAGGCGGAGCAGACTGCAGCAAAATGCAGCAGCAAAACCAGCCTTGCTTCTTGCCCAACACAATCAGGGATCATGCCTCCGTTGCCTTTAATAGTTATTACCAAACTTATAAGCATAAAGGTGGCTCTTGTTACTTCAAAGGTGCTGCCATGATCACTGAGCTTGACCCAAGTAAGTTGACTGATCCTTTGAATCTCAACGGATAGTGAACAAACAGTAGATTGATCCGTATATGGCTGTAACAGGTCATGGTTCTTGCCACTATGAGTATAAACCGTGATTCAAATGAGACAGCAAAGACGAGATGCGGCAAGAATAAACAGCTATGATTTTGTATTAATATTCTTTTTTTTTCTCACTATGTAATGTTTTCATCACAAAGAAGTATTCGTGTAATATGCGTCACCCGAATACTGTTCTCTCATTACTCGATAAGAAAATGTCTAGCTTTCTTCAGAAGCTAATGGAACAAGTTGCTCTCTTCTGAAAAAAAAAAAAAAAAAAAAAGTTGCTCTCTTCTGTGCATAGATGTTTTCGATTAAATCAATCAACGTGGTATTATTTCTCTCACACCAGGGTCTGAAATGTCAATATAGACCGAACTGAACACTAGGCCTGGGATTTGATTCGATCCGAAATCTGCTCTGATTCCGCTCCAAAAGTAGGTATCCGGTACTCGGATCTGGATTTAAATAGTAAAATTTCAGATTTGTCAAAATCAGATTCAGTTATGGATATCTTGATTTTTAGGTCCGGGATATCGGATTTAGGATACATTTTTTTTTCTGAATATATTAATTTTTTTTCATTTATTAATAATTATGTTTGATATATTAATATAGGCAATTCTTTCACATAAGTCTTTTAAGTTTTTGTTGCAAAAAAAATCCTCAAGAAAAAAAATACCAAAATAGTCTTTTTTATTTTGAAAATTTTAATTTTAATTTTTTTTTTTTTTTAAACCTCACCTCCAAAACCTCACCCTATATCTCTAAACTCTAAGTCTAGATTAGTTAACCTAAAGGATATAAATGTATATTTACACTCTTTAATAAAATCTATTTTGGTCATTTTATTCTTTGACACTAGTTTTTGTGACAAATATTTTTGGGGCTTTCTAGGATATTTCTCTATTAATATTTATACATAAACTACTCCATAATATTATATTTTAATTTTAATAATATTATTTATATATATATATTCATAAAATTTGTATAAATATTCAATTTATGTATGTTTTTAGAAGTTTTTCTTTTAAAAATATTTGTTTATCACTTTTATGGATCCGAATCATGATACTCGCTAGTATCACAATATTTAGACAAATATCTAAAATCCATATATCCGGAAGGTATAGATCCAGAACCAAATATTAAAATTAGTAATCCGACGAATCCAAATATTTTAAATTTTTCTGTCTCAGCCGTACTAAACACAACACTGGTCTTATGTTTACAAGGAGAAATAACAAGTTTTTTTTACTTAATTTAATGGAAAGACATGGAAGTAGCAGGGTCCTATACATTATACGAGTTAGCAATATATTCATTATATTAGAAGAGAAATCATAATTCACTTCATGTGTTTTTTTTTATTTGGACCATCACTAAAAAACTTAAATAAATGTATTTTATTAATTTATTTATAATTACTTTAATCATAATATTTTAATTTTAATAATACAATATACATATACATATATATATATATATATATATTTATAAAATTTGTATAAGTATTCAATTTATGTATTGTTTTTAGAATTTTTTCTTTTAAAAATATTTTTTTAATCACTTTTACGGATCCGGATCGGGATATTCGCTAGTATCACAATAGTTAGACAAATATCTGAAATCCATAAATCCGGAAGGTACAGATCGAGAACCAAATATTAAAATTTATAATCCGACGGATCCAAATATTCTAAATTTCTCAAATATCTAGATCCGTCTCAACCGTACTAACACAACACTGGTCTTATGTTTACAAAGGTAAATAACAAGTTTTTTTACTTAATTTAATGGAAAGACATGGAAGTAGAAGGGTCAAGTCCTATACATTATACGAGTTAGCCGTATGTTTTTTATTAATTTTGACCATCACTAGAAAAATTAAATAAATATATTTTATTAAATTATTTATAATTACTTTAATCATAACTAGAGATTGATCCGTGCACCTTCGCAGGTATTGGTCTTACATTTTTATATAATGGTATTTGATTTTCATACTTAGTGTTATATATTTTATATGTGTCGTAATATAAATAATTCTGTTCAAAAGATATGGAACGAATCAGATAATATGGTTATTTTTAGTACAAATTTCCGAATCCGTTTTAGATACATTTTTTATTTAGATAGTTTTATGTTTCTATACATCATAACCGAATTCTTCTAGACTCAGAAGGACCCAAACTTAAAAACACACATACATTTATAATATTCAAGCGGGGCATAATTTCAAAAAAAAATGGTACCCGAAAAGAACAACCCGTACCTAAATGCATAGTCAATGTTCATGGCTAACTGATTTTATAAACTAATAAAATGACTCTTTCTATGTGTTTGGCTAAATTAAGTTAAATATAAAGAGTTTTTTTTATTTAGTAAAATAATTATATGGAGATAAATATTAAGTGAAAATATATATAGTGCATTTTTATTATTTTGATTTAAGTTATTATTTTATTCACAAAAACATATATTTTGAATTATGTTTTTGGCTATGTAATTTTCCATCAATTGAAACTAAAATATAAAAAAGTTTTAGTAAAACAAACTAAACCGAACGTTTAACCATATGAAAACCCAGTTATTTTATACTTTTGATTTATAATTAGCACAAAGTTAATGTTGATTAACTAATAAATAATCTTTTTACTATTATTATTATGTTACATAATTAATAATGTGATGTATTGTTAAGTTAATATGCTTAATAATTTTTTTAAATTGAGTGAAATATAGAAAGAAAATTAATGTATTTATATTATTGAAATTACTAAAAGGACATTATACTTCTTTTAATACTCATATCCATGTTTCCAAAAAAATTTCATTCATATTGTTATCCATGTTTCCAGACAATACCAATATGTTCTTCAATTTTAATAATATAGATATCTTTTGATATCTTTTTATTTTAAATATAAATATATTAAAAAATTGTAACAAATCTTTTGAAATATATTTTAGCAAAATATCAAATTTTAAAAAATTATTTAAATATTTCACTAATTTTTAATTAGTAATAAAATATAGTTATACATTAATATACATTCATTTATATTTTATAAAATGAAAAAAAAAATTATATCCTTTTATAAAATGGAAAGTAAAATTTTTATGCTTATATATACACAATAATATATCATCTAAATAAACCTAAAAATTGCTAAACGACAATCTAACTTTTAAATCCAGATTAGAATTAAGAATAAATTGAATATAAAATAATTTTCATATATATATATATATATATATATATATATTAATTTTTAGTAATCAAATGCAAATTCAATAAGATAAAATATAAAATCTAAACTATAAGTTGTGTTTGTAATAGTTATATAAACATTTTAAAATATGACTAATGTTATAGTTATACTACAAAATTATAGTTTATATAATAAGATTTATCAATAACTTAATATAATTTGGTGCTATATGTTATCTAATTTTATAATAATGTCTGCATATATTATAATTTTATTGTTCATGGAGTTTTTTTATACTACAATGTTATAGTTTATATAGTTTATTCTATTAAATTAGGAACATGAACTATTGTTTCATATTTAGTCCAACTATTTATTCCTTATTTAAGGAGCCACTTATTATTCTCTTTATATAGCTGTATATAATTGTATATAAACACTAATCACCATATTATTATAAAACTACCGTAAATACTACTTAATATTAATATACACTTTTGTAACCTTTATTTTATTTCCTAAACTTTTTGAACCCACCTCTACGGTTACAAAGATGTAAATAAGTGATAAAATAAATTTTGGTCGACCAATAACGTATAACAAGCTATGTTAATGATAAAATATGTCTAACTACTTTAATCATAATATATTTTTGATATTTTTTTATTTTAAATATAAATATAAACTAAAAAATTATAACAAATCTTTTGAAAAATATTTTAGCAAAATCTCAACTTTTAAAAAACTATGTAAATATTTCACTTATTTTGAGTTAGTGATAAAATATAATTATACATTAATATACATTCAATTATATTTTATAAAATGAAAAAAGAAAAATTCTATCCTTTTATAAAAATTAAAAAATAAAACTTTTATCGGTTTATAAAATGAAAAATAAAAATTTCATACTGATATATATATACAATAACATATCATCTAAATAAACATAAATTTTTTTCCAAACGGTAGTCTAACTTTAAAACCCGGATCAGAATTTAATAGAAATTAAATATTAAAATAATCTAAAATATGAATTTTCACACACATATATATTATTTTATTTAGTAATCAATGCAAATCGAATAAGATAAAATATAAGCATAAACTATATAATTATATTATTTGTAATATTTATAGAAACATTTAAATATATGACTAACGTTATAGTTATACTACAATCACTTAACGACAAAAAGAGCAATCCGTGATTCGTCTAAAAATACAAAGTGACTGTTATGCAAATAATTATCGTCTAACCAAGAAATTAAAACCATACAATAAAGTCTTCACAACAGGACTAGTCCTAAAAACAAAACGTTAACGACCAAGTTCTATATGTTACAAAATTTACTTTAAGCCAACAACATTTTACCCATAAAACACAGTATTTAAGAAAAAAACTAGTAACAAAGCTCCTAAAGCTACACGAAACACTCCATATATATATATATATATATATGTATGTATACGAAATAAATCTCGGAGAGTCGACTCTTCACAAAGTACAGTAAAGGAAGACGCTTACTCCTAGGGAAAAATTCACGTGACCCCTTGGTCCTAATTCCTCGATAAGAAATCAAACAAATTTAACATAATAACAGAAACAACAGTTTTGGCTGCGAACATCCGCATACAAACCAAAACATTTCTCTTTCGTATGGTTAAAACAAAACCCTTGCGACACCGCAAAACATCTTTAAGCCCGCAAAAATTTAAAGCAAGAAATGCGACATATGAAAGAAAAACTAATCTTCAGCATTGTGAATCATCGCAGACGCCTAAAGAACCGTTTTTCGGTAAAAATACCTTTCTCGATAAAAACACTATCTTGGAAGACCAAACAGTCATACGCACTAACACCTTCTCAAACACACATCCTTAGCGAAGGCTCAAACTCAAATGGTAAACATTTACCATCATGTTTGTTGTTGACCACAACAAACTCTAAACTTTCTAAACAGGCTAAGCCATCTCCTCCCCTAGAGATAGCTCTTAGACATCCGACCAAGGATAATAGCGTACTATAAATGAAATTCGAAATTTTGGTCAGTACTTCCAGACGACTTAAAATTGTCTTTGAGAGATGCTCAGTTCCCGATCAGTGCCAAGTAATATAAGCCAAGAACTTATCTCAAACTTCAATATTGTGACGAAATAAGGTCAAAAACGCAATTAGAGACGTAAGCCAAAACAGTCATCGCAAACCCTAAACCGTTACCAAGTCTTGCCCTAAACCCAGTACACTGGTCCCAAACATCTCAAGGAATATTACCAAACAGATAAGAGATCCCCAAATATGTCTCTTCGTCGATATTTGCGAGTTTACGAGACTTCTCGAACACAAGCCTTCAGATATTCTCATCTTACACAACGACAAGTGTCATGATCCGCAGAGCGTCAGAAGTAAGATGACAACTTATATTCTTTCTCTCATCTCCGCGTATGGCAAAATGACGGCTAAAACCCTCCGAGAAATTGTGCCTTAAGCAAATATATTATAAAAATATCAGAGAAACTATACGGCATAAGACAAACTCTCTACATAAGGATACAAGAAAAAACTTTGTATATTTCATCCCGAAAAATAAATACAAAAATTTCTATCCAAAGATGAAATGATCAGAAAAACGTTCTTGTGAGAAATGACAAATTTTACGAAACAATCTTCTGTTGTTGGGGTCAAAAATGGTCATGATGTTGGGGTCAAAATGGTCACGATGGATTTGATGCGTAAAAATTACCTCGTAATTAAATGTTATTTCTCTTTCGAGTAAAAAGAAAGCAAGAAATCATAGTATCTGAACTCCTCATCGCCCAATCCGTCTCATCCCAGACAACGAGTCAAGAAGTACGGTTAAAGGAAAAAACCGCATCACCTCCAAGTCTAGACCCCGTGGGTGACTAGACACACAACGTCCAGTCGTCCATGGGCGACTAGACAAACACAACGTCTAGTCGTCCATGGGCGACTAGACAAATGCAACGTCTAGTCGCCCACTGGGTACTAGACTCACTACCAAGCTAGTTGCCAATGGGCCACTAGACTCATGGCAAAGTTTGGTCGCCCATGGGCGACGAAACGCACCCCACGTCTAGTGGCCCATGGCGACTAGACTCTCTGCAAAGTCTAGTATCCCTTGGTCGACTAGACGCGTACAAACGTCTACTCGCCATGGTAGACTAGAATGTATCCTCTTCATTACTTTCTCTTTTGAACCTTGACTAGGTTGTTTCTTGTTCATATCGATTGGAGTTTCCGTTGAAGTTTTACGATAAAAATCGCAAAGACTTGTTTTCTCGTAAAAGTCTGAGTCAATCGTATAAAACGATAATGGTTAAATTAAACACCAACTTTTTTCTCGAATATAAGATTGGTTTATTATTTTGGCGGAGTCAGCATCGCTAATCATTCGAAGGACGATTTCTCCGAAAGAAATCGTAAAAATTGCTTTAATCGCAAAACGACCCGAAAGGGTAGAAAACGCGATAAATGTCCACTTACAGTTTTAGAAGAGAATGAGCCAACTATAACGACGGTCTACTGAATATCCGCGGAAGATAAATGGAAAAAGAAGATAATTGTTAAGTTCCAAGATAATTATGAAAAATCGATAAGATAAGGAAGGATTTCCGCGGAAGGATAAATTTGAATCGGGCAGAAAAGGAAAGACGACCAACCTTGAAGACATATATAAACGAAGCAAGGGAGAGGGACGCAAGGACAAGAAATTCCCAGAACAAAACTTAGCACTTAGGAACCTTAGGCATCATTCTCGACATGCTTGGTTTTCTATGTCTTGCACTCGATTACTAGACAAAATCGGCAAAGGCAGTTTGATCTCTTGTTCAAACTCTTTAACTTAACTACGTTCGGCTTAATCTTCGAAGGGTGAACGTCGGCAGCCATTCATAAGGTTCAGTCCGAAATCAATCAATACATTTTTCTTATCTTTTTCGTCTTTTGTTATTGACCTTTGAATCAACTAAGTTTAAGTTTTTAGGTGGCTAGAACTAGAAACTCGCATACAACTCTTGCAGCCGAAGCTTCTACAATCTGTTGTAACATTCGCACTGCACTTACGAAATTTCAAAATGAAGATCTACATTTTCTATAAAATCGTTTTGTTGTTGATAGGTCATAATATTTACCACTTTTAGACCATGTTATAGGCCTTGTTAGAGTCTGTTATGTGTGTACAGGATGTGTTTTAGAGTCTTTTCAGATTCAGGTACGTTTTGGAGAACTTTTGTGATTCTGGAGCCTTTTGAGATGCATAACTGCACAAATTCATCAGATGTTTAGCTATGGATGGAGAGGTTACCGTGGTGAGATTGAGATGATCTTTATACACATTATAGAGCGTTAAGCTATCTTTCCAATGCCATCGGTTTTAGGTCCATCTGATGGTTAGATCTCAATTTATGCCCATTTTACTGAAGAGTGTTCTATCTGCCTCGCGAGAGGAAGCTTTCGAGGAGATGAAGGAATGACAGAACGCGGCCGAGTATATTTCAACACCTACTTAAGCCCAAAAGCCACCACAAATTACCAGAACACTCTTGGATGAGTTTAACCCTATATTTATGTTTTCTAAGCCATTGTTGACGGCTATGCTTTTACTCTTTATCTTGTTCTTAGTTTTATGTTAGGGAGAAGCGGATACGCTTTTACTCTTTATCTTGTTCTTAGTTTTATGTTATGGGAGAAGATAGAACCCCTTCAGAGTACTCTTGGAAATACGTTAGTTTTGATTTCATTATTATAGCTATTCATTCTATGATTTCTGTGACAACTATCATGTTTGAGTAGATCCTTTGTTAGATTTTGGGTTCATAAAGGTACTGATGAATTAGCCCCAAAATAGGATTGCTAGGGATGAAGTAATATCAATCTTTGAAATTGTGTTTAATGCTTGCGTTATAGAGTAACTATCTAGGAACATGAACTTAGGATATGGACAACTACAAGAGTATGTTATTTGCCAGAATTGATTTCATTGAGCTAGGTTGTTAGATGCACGCAGAAAGCTGGTCTAATTAGCATAGTGAACGAACTTCTTGTCTGATTAGCGTCAATCGACATCAGGCCTTAGTCGTCGATCGATGGTGCACTTCTCTGTCCGCATACGAGAGTTGGGACAAGAAGGGTTCAGACTAGTTAACATTTATTGTTCTCGCATATTAATAATTCCATTCATCCTATCCATTATATTCACTTGCCTGACACCCTAGATCTACCTATTTCTCTTAACTGTTTACAAACCCAATCCATCAATCATTATGGTTAATTTACCTTTTACTTAATGAAATCATAACTTGACTAGCTTAATCGCGACTGTATTGAGTTTATTGTATGCCCACGGTTCCTGTGGATTCGATCCACAAGTACTACAACTGTACCTCTTATTTGAGAGAGTAAAAGTTGATCCTTAGGCTAATCTGAGTGATATCAGTTGTCTTTTCATGTTTTCCGCATGTATTCGATTACATGTCGTTGGTACTCGCAGAGAATCCAGACTTCAAGGAAAGTAGGGTTTTCTTTGCTTTCCTACATTCAATAAAATTGACAGTGCTAATTTTGGTTCCCACAAAGAATGGCAAGTGGTGAGTCCGTATAGACTTCACAGATCTTAACAAGTCTTTCCCTAAGGATCCTTTCCCCTTACCCTATATCGACAAACTCGTCGATGCAACAGCTGGAAATCAATTAATGAGTTTCATGGACTCGTCGCCGGCTATAACCAAATACATATTCACCTGGAAGACCAAGAGAAGACCTCCTGGGTATCTACTACTACAAGTTCATATTTTTCGGCCTCAAGAACGCCCGGATCTACCTACAAGAGGCTGGTGAATATGATGATGTTTACCGATCGGATCAGGCAGACTATGGAAGTTTATATAGATGACATGTTAGTCAAATCCCATGGCACGATCCATTCTTCGACCATCTCGTATTTCAAAATTTCCCGATCGATCCTTGTTGCCCGCGACTCGACCACTAGGTTAATTCTCGACCACTCTTCCATTTTCTCAGAACCATGTTAAGTTTTATATGACCAAACTTAATATTTCTCCATATGCTTTGATTCCCAAAACCTTGGCTCCAAATTGTAAATAATTTTTAAGGGTTTCTACAGTGGCAATTCCGTCAACGCCCAAAACACATCTTCAAAATCTTGGACCACCAGAATGTCTTCTATCTTCAACTCCTTTCCCGACTCTTCTCCAATATACGTAAGTGACACCAAGTAGACCTCGCCGTCTACTAATGCTTTCTCCGCTCTCATTGACGTTACAAACGTCGGCGAGACGCTAGGCCTGATCCCATAATATGCCAAATTACTTGCTGGTCATCCTCAAACAGAACTCTTCCTCTTGCACAGTCCAGCCATGCCTGGTGCCTCGACAGCGAGTCCATTCCTAAAATAACCTCAAAGCCTTCCAACGGAATAACAACTAGGTCGGCTAAAAGGGTTTCATGCTGTAGCACAATAGGAATATTCAATAACACTCTCTCAGCTTTCAAGGTTTGGCCTCCAGGGGTTAACACCGTGATATTAATATCACGAGTCACAAGGGTCCCTACAAACCTAGAGGCTACAACCGGGTTCACAAAACTATGGGTGGCTCCCGAATCAAACAAAACGAAAGAAGGGGTTCCACCAACCATCAATGATCCTAATATAAGATCAACACACTAGCATTTGTCCTGAACGCTAACACCACAAACTACAAACTAGTCAACAATAAATTAAACACACAAAAGAGAGAGTTAGCACCCAAACAAAGCTGTCACGGGACCCTCGACGGTCCTGGAACACTGGATGGAGTTCCTCCATTTCCAGAGCATAAATTCTCCCTCCAGATGCAGGATGCCCGGCCGGGTGTTCATTGGTCGGTCGGGTCGGTTGGGTACGCGCAAACGTTCCTCCTCCTTGTCCTGGACGACGCACAGTACAATCATTGGCAAGGTGACCCTTCTCTCCACATCTGTAGCATGTAACCGATGCTTTCCAACCTGATTTCTCAATGTTTGAGTCAGTACAATTTACAAGAGTAATGTCCCAATCAACCACACGTGTATCACTTCAGTTGTGCCCTTGTGTCTTTCCTTGTCGCTTGAACTGACCTTTCTTCCTTTCCTTAGGTTGATTCGTAACCTATCCTCTCCTGACCGACTGGATGGTGGCTTGGGGTTTGATCCCAGTCGTAAGTATTGACCCACGTTCTGTTGTTACCATTTCCTCCATGTTGACTGCTTTTTCTAGCAAATGGAACAAACTTTCAAAGTTGACAGCTTGTAGACGACTTCCGATCTCTGGCCTGAGACCACGTAAGAACTTACGAACTAACAGTGCTTCATCTCTGTTCCCATAGTAGATGTATCGGCTGAGCTTGAGAAATTCTGCTTCATACTCCCTTACACTCCTTCCCCCTTGCTCTAGTCGAAGAAAAGCCTGCTCCATTCTGTCTCTTGCTTCTGGAGGAAAGTACTTCCTCTGAAATTCTCTCTTGAATGCATCCCAATCCATGTCTGCTGCTCCTTGTCTTTGAGTAAGACTCTCCCACCATGACATTGCATCGCCCTCCAAGTAGTACACAACTACTTCTTTCTTGAATTCGTCCGGACATTTGGTTGCCATGAAGTTCTTCTCCACATGCCGTATCCATGCATCTGCTTTGAAGGTGTCTGCTTCTCCTTCAAACCTAATGGTACCCATTCTCTTCATTGTAAGGACATACTTCAGGAAGTCTGGTTGTGGTGCTACTGCTTGGTTTGCTTCCGGACTTGGGGTGACTTTATTGGTTAAGACTTTAGATAAGAGGTCATGCACCATTGATAAGGTAGGGTCCGCCAGTTTATTCCTATCTGCTGGGGATGGTGCAGCCGCATCTGCTGGTCCTGGGTTGCTTCTCCTTGATGTAGATCCTGCAGAGTCCGCATGAGATGAATGGGGTCACTGCAGTCCAACGAATGGTTCTGATTCTGCATGCTGAGAGCTGGATGGTGATACTGATAATCTCCAAGATCCCGAATGTACATTCTCCTCATTGTGTGCATGCCCCACTCCTTCCATAGGTCTTGGTCCACTGTCGCCTGTCTGATTTGTCGAATTCGAAACATCCCAAACGTTGTGGTAGTTTACGTACCTTGACCCATCATGACCCGACGTTCCGAACAACCCGCCTGCTCCTGATCTTTTGTTAGACATCTACACAGATACAAGGGTTAATCCTAAATTTCCCAAAGGATTAATCCTATTTTCTACTCCTAATACCCCCAAGCGGAACGCACCGATTTCCTAATGTTGAAGCGACTCATTTTGACTCGATAAAACATTAAAACATTGAGGCTTATGAGCATGTACAAGAACCATGCTCTGCTACCACCATTTGTAACACCCCTGGACCGTCCTAGGTTGGACTAAACCGAGACAACCCGAGAATGCCACAATAATAGCTCGCCGAATCAGATCGACCAAGAATCAAGAACAAATCAAGACCCTCGACTAACCCATTCCGGTTTTGCTATGTCCTCGAGCCTATGGCCTAAGGCTTTTCAACCCGTACCACGGTCGTGGAGTTGTGTCGACCTGGACAAGGTCGTATATCATTCAGCACAAAACCACGTATATAAACATACTTTTATTAATTATAGAAAGCATTTTAAATACAATGCATTACAAAATATCAGATTTTGTGCGCACGGCCTAGTGCCAAAAGAAAGTAATTATACATTTGTAGCTACTCTTTGCCTATGCCACTTCAAATCTACACTGGTCACCTACCGTTCTGCTCCGCTCTGAGTTTCCCACCTATTGGTTACCTGCATAGTAGAAGAGGGCGTGAGTACTTTCGATACTCAGAAAGTTCCAAAAATAAACAATCCCCCCCCCCTTCAGCCCATGCTCAAACACACAACACACAATCACATAATAAATATGCATGCAAAAAATCAATGCGGAAGAGTAAACGTGCAACTACTAATGCAATGCAATAACATAGACATGAATGCAATGCAATAACCTAGACAAGAATGAAATGCAATGACTCTACTTCCCCAGTCTCGCCCCCGAGACCTAACAACACACAAAAACAGTCTAGACTCAATCCTAGACTCATCAACACAAAAACAAAACACTCAAAGGACAGAGCCTTATGCTACACATCCCGGGATCCCTTCACACCACGGAGCCCTAACCCTCCACCCCGAACACTCCCGACCACAAACACCAAAGTCACATGGTCGAAAAACATCACTCCGAGAATTGGGCTTCTCCCAATCTAACCCGGGCCGCATCGTAATGAAGCGCTTGTCCATGGGCGCGACCCAGTTTCGCGTGACGAGCAGTGGAGGGTAGGTAACTCCACCACTGTAGAATTGAGCTTCTCCCAATCTAACCCCACGGTCCACGTACATCACCAGAATATTAGGCTTCACCCAATCTAACCCTAAGATGACCACACACTCTAGTCTAGGCGCAACACAATTCAAACCAGCATGAGGGAGCTCCACCTCCATGCAATGCACACCTAGAATATCATGCATAACACACACACACACACGCACGCACACACACACACACACGCACACACACACGCACACGCACACACACAAGCACACGGCGCACGTGCACGCACACGCGCACGTGCACGCACACGCGCACGTGCACGCACACGGACACGCACACGCACATGCACACGCACACGCACACGCACACAGACACGGACACGAAAACGCACACGGACACAGACAAGGACACACACACACACACGCACACGCACACGCACGCGCACGCGCACACGCACGCACACACGCACGCGCACGCGCACGCGCACGCACACGGCATGCATGCACACGCACACGCACACGCTCATGCACACGCACACGCACACGCACACGCACACGCACACGCACGCACGCGCACACACACACACACACGCACGCGTGCACACACACACACAAAAGTCTAGACCAAAACACAAAATACAACCAGCATGAGGGAGCTCCACCTTTAACCTTCATGCAATGCTTGGTCTAGACTCACAACAAAACAACTCAAAAGTGAGTGACACACTACACCACTACCCGACATAAGAGAGAGTCTTACTCAAATCTCTATGCAATCCCAACTACACTAAAAGCAATGAATAATTACTTCTATAACATGCAACATAGATAAACACTCAAGCATGGGGACTACCAACTCCCATACACACAAACAAACTGCAAATGCGGTTGAAGCTCATGATACTTCACGGCTAAAGCTCTCCAACAGGCACACACACACACGGTTAACAACACACAAACAAGTCTTCAGAACCCACCTTGGTTATTTCCTACAAAGACTATCCAGCACCTCCCGCTAACTCCCCATACACGATTAACAAAATAAACCAAAAACACTCCTTAAGTCTCAGTTTCTCTCTCTAAACTCACCTCTCTCTCTCTAGGATGATCACTGATGTTTTGGGATGAAGAAAATGAAGTGGACGGGTCTGGTATTTATAGAAATGGAGGCTGAGGCTGGCTGGACAAGTGGATTATGTGCATGGAAAGAAATGGACATGTGTCCCACTCACCAAACTTTCTTGGCAAGTTATCCATGTTCGAGACTGTGCAAAGCTTGGTCACCAAGTTTACATTCCCTTGCAAGCCAACTTTCAGTTTCTAGAACCTTTGTATCTTGGGCGCCAAGTCTCCTCCCGGCCAATGAGAAAACGCCATGTGTATCACCACATCACCATTTGCGGCCAATGGGTGGTTCCAACGTCATCTCTGGTCACCACTTTCTTGCCACATCATCAACTCCTAAGAAGCTTCATTTTAAAGTATTTGAGCAGAAAAACGATCCCCAGATTCTCCCATACCACTTCGTTTCTCAAAAAATCGCTAATTGGCTTGACCGCTCTCGATTCGACCGTAAAAGACTAGATCACCGACCAACTCTTGATTTATCATGGACCAACTTGATTTTATCACGACCATATGTCCTATTATTACTCCCTTGATTTATCTTAAACAAAGATACTCCTAGCTCACACATCTTCAAAATATCGCCTTTCTCCTCGTCGATCTTCATTTTAGATTCATCGACCAACTATGCAATTTAATCGACCCAAACAAAAAATGCTTTGACCAACCTCTAGCTTTGATCCTCTGAAGCTAATGAAATTCATGGTTTCTCCATCTTAACACTTTGATTTCCTCGACCAAATTTCCTCTTAACCAGGGTTCTTACACCATTCGTCTCGGTTCGATCAATACCTCTTTTAAACCTTGATCACACTGTCTCTTGTTTCGTCTCTATTGGAATTACCGTTGGAACTTTACAATAAAAACCGTAAAGACTTGTTTTCTCGTATGAATTCAAATGGTTCGTATAAAACGGCAACAATTGACTTAACACCAAAGTTTCCTCAACTATATGAGTAATTTGAGCTATTTACAAAACCGGCGTCGTACCAAAGGTTTTCTCTCGGAAAGATCGTAAAAACGTTTAAGTCGAAAACCACCCGAAAAGGTCTAAAATGCGGCTAAGAGCCCACTTACGGTTTTAGATGGGATTGAGCCCAAGGAAACTATGACGGTTTGTCTATTGTTCACAGGAGAAGATAAATGTCAAGTCTAGAAGATATAATGTCAAGTTTGAAGGGATAATCTTGAACATCTAAAAAAATGGAATATTTCCGCAAAGCGATAAACACAACTCGGGGGCAGAAGAGGAAAAAGGGAACCACCTTAAGAGGAGTATATAAGGAACGCCAAGATAGAGAGTCAAGGGACACAAAACACACATCATTAAACTTATCACTTAGAGCGCTTTAGAACTAGGGAACTTGCCCATAGCTCTTGCGGCCGAGGCTTTACCTGTTTTAACGCTCATTCATGAATTCAGAATAAGCCTTATTTTCTCTCTCGTCTATTTGATTATTTTACTTCGTCTATTTTTATTGTCTGATTGCATGGAGTTTGTCTTAGCCGAAATTTGGGACCTCTGTGAAAGTTAGGGGTTTCTTGACTTTCCTATTTTTCAGAAATTGACAGTTCGAGTCGACTTGGAGCCCAATGATTCGGAAGAAGACGCTGACATGCATCCGAGAAGGAAAAGAAATCGCGCATCTCATGAAGACTCCATGTTCTATAAACCCATGGCTGAAGAAGAAGAAGAAAACATCTTTTGGGCAGAACATGAGAAACTAGACAAAGAGCAGACTCAAATCATTCGCAGCAAACGCCGACGGGGTCGGAAGATCGTTGGAGATGATCTTTAGATTCACGATCTCTGTGACTACATCACAAAAACGGCCGTGGAAGTAAGAGCGGTAAACTCTCAGATTCACCACACTACTAGCACCCCGCCCGAAATCGATTGACTGCTCGAGGAGGATAGGGAAACACCCTTCACAGCTCACATCACCGATACAAGAGTATAAGATCCTGGAAAGATCAAGGTACCCACCTAAAATGGTAAGACTGATCCCAAGGCGCACCTAAAATCCTTCCAGACTGCAATGGGAAAGGGAAACTTCAGAGAAAACGAAAGAACAGGGAAGGAGGCACGACGAAAAGGGCAGCGACAATAATCGCCGCAGAGTGAACATGATCATCGGAGGGTCGCAGTACTACAGCGATACGGTTTGTCGATAAAATCCTATGAGCGGAAAGCTGAGTCAAGCGCAAGCTGGCCAAGCTGGTCTCCACCACGCAGCTTTCAAAATAGAGCCGTTACATTCGAACAGGAGGAAGCTCATGGAATCGACAAGACCCACATCGACCCCTTCGTTGTCAATCTTGTAATCAAAGATCTCGAAGTCGCTAGAATCCTCATGGACACGGGAAGCACGGTCGACGTCATCTTCTGTGACACTCTCAAAGGATGATCGTCGAGCTGGGAGAAGTCATACCAACGCCAAAACCGATAACCGATTTCTCGGGCATAACATCGATAACTCTCGGGTCGATCAAACTCCCAGTCATGGCAAAAGAAGTAAAAAAACTCATCGACTTCGCGGTCGTCGACCACGCAGCCATCTACAACGTCATTATGGAACACCTTGGATAAATGCCATGAAGGCAGTCCCGTCGACATATCATCTGGGAATCAAGTACCTGAATCCTAATGGAATTTCTGCAATCTAGGGATGTCAGAAGCAATCGCGACTTTCCTACTTAGCCGAGCATAAGCTGAGGTAATTCAGGGACACCGCGACGGTAAAACCAAAACGTGCAAAGATAACTCAGCCATCACTGAAAACACTTCAAAGAAAGACGATTCAACATCATCTACTCAAGCATCGGTTTCGGACACCAAAAATGATAAAGCCTATTTATTACCAGTTTTAGACCATATTATTGGCTCTATTTAGGGTATGATTATATGTGCTAGCTATGTTTGAGGTCTTTACAAGTCCTGGTACGTTTTGGAGATATATGAAGATACTTGAGCATTTGGAGCATTTGGAGAGGAGTATCCATAGCTGATCTTAAAGAGAGTCGAAGTACGAGATTACCATCAATTGATGGACAACGTACGCGTCGACCGATGTTATATGATCAAGATCGATCGATGTTGCACATCTGCCATCGATTGATGTCTAGTTCGCATACAGCGACTTTCAACCCCAAGTTAGAGACCATGAACAAGATTACAAGATTACAAGATTACCCTTGGATGAGCTTTGACCTAGAGTTTAGGTTTTATATTTATACTTTATACTACACCATATAAGGGGCGAGTGCTAGTACTAAAGTGCTAAGTGTTTAAGTGTGCTTGAAACCCCAATATTTATCCATGCATTTTATTCAAGATTTATATTTTACTTCAGTATGTCTGAGTAGTTATCAACTAGGTTTAGGGTATATTAATGGTACTGATGGATTGTAAAGTATTCGAAGTAGGCAATGAATGCTAGATCTAGGGTTTGATTACCAGTACCAAATTGGGATGAGGCTTACCAACGTATTACGCGTAGACAGAAGCTTAATCAACCGATGTGATTAGGACACAAGATTTTCAGATACTACATGGTGTTGCCACCTACAAATACGGTCCTCATACTGCTATATAATAGTGATAGCTCTAAGCTTCTGCACGTACAGCCCGCTTTCAAACCCCGGAAGTTAAACATGACACAAGATTACTAAGATTACAAGATTACCCTTGGTATGAGCTTGACCTATAGCGGGTTTCCGAGTCTTCTATATATAATTTATACTTTAGATGTACCTACTAACCAGTAGTTATAAAGGGGGCAGAGTTGTACAGATACTAAAAGCGTGCTAAGTGTTTTTAATGTCTCAGCTCTGCTGTTGACACGAAGACGGTCGATCAATCAAATGATCCTGCGTCCGATCGATGGTTTCTTGTGTAGTTTTATCCATGCATTTTATTCAAATTATTATTTTACTTCAGTTATGTCTGAGTAGTTATCAACTACGTTTAGGGTATATAATGGTACTGATGGATTAGTCAAACAATAGAATTTGTAGAGTCATTATTAGATCCATTAATAGAATTGTGTTTATTGCTTGTGTTCTAGAGTAGCTAACTAGAACCCTGATAATATGATAGTTAGGCGCAAGCGAGAGCATGTATACTAATGAAATCTATTATGTTAAACTAGGTTGGTAGAAAAAACGAGAGTTGATTTAGTGAATCTAGTGAACTTATCGAATTAGGTCGTAAAGCTGACTCAAGAAACCATCGATCGACGCAGGATCATTGCCATTGATCGACGGTCATTCCGTGTCAACAAGCAAGAGCTGAGACATTGTACTTACTCAATAGATTAGGTGCGCATGCGAGAGTTGGTTTCTTTTACATTAGATTTTGAGTTCCATATTAAATACCTTTAACTTCTGTCTACCATAATCCACTTGTCTTAAACCCTAGATCTAGCATATTTCCATATTTACATTACTAGCATATTTCCATATTTGCAATATTAGCATATTTCCATATTGCATCTATACCTTCTAATAAGGAATATTTCCTTGACCTGATTACTTGCTACCAATATATATAGTTACCTAGGTTAGTCTTTAGAAATAAGAAATCTATTGTGTGTAATTTTTCTCTGTGGATTCGATCCCTAAGTACTACACATGATCTCTCTTGACAAGAGTATTATTGTTTTGTGTGTTAGGATTAAGGGTTAATTGACAGTTTTTTTGTGTAGGATATTATTACCCTATTAGAACATAAAAACACACCCACGTCAAATTTGGGTGCCGTTGCCGGGGAACATTGATCGCCATTAGATTTATTTTCTAGGACTTAGTCTAGTTTGTTACTTTCAAGGTTACTGATTTTTCTTTTTCTTAGTTTTTCAGGTGCATGCAAAAGAGTACCATGAGAAACAAAAGACAAGACTTACTGTTCTCTGACCAACAACAACTCAAACGCACCATCCGCAAAGGAAGACGACACGCATCGATCGACGGCACACCTTTATTGCCAACCGACACTTCTTTACGGACAGGATCAACCGGCATCAGAACTCAACCATCGACCGATGCCAGATCTCTAGCATCAACCAATATTGATCATATAGCATCGATCAACATCACCTCATCCGCATCGATCGACGACAACAGACGAGTTCAGAATGGTTGTGCCTATAATTGAGGTTCAGAATGAGAATGGAGACTTGCCATGACCTCAATGGTCATCTGCGTAATACAGCAGGTCAAAGGATAGACAATCAGGGACTATAATCCCCGAAGCAGAAGCAGACGCTGCAACAGCTCAACTTGAAGCTAACGCCCAAGCTGCTCAAAGAACGCTGGCTGACTACAAGCGTCCAGACCAGTACTACGCCAACAAATCCGCCATCCGTCCTCCAGCTTTTCAGAGAAACAATTTTGAGATCAAGCCCACTTACTTCAGACTTGTAGCGCAGAAGCCTTACCATGGGTTGCGACACGAGCACCCTATGGATCATCTGGAGCGATTTGAGGATCTAGTGACTGCTATTAATGCCAATGGAGTCCCCGAGGACTATCATTTCTGTAAGTTCTTCAAGTACTCACTTGCTGGAGAAGCTTCATATTGGCTTAAGCAGCTACCACCAGGATCTCTGACATCATGGACTGACATTAAGAATGCTTATTGCGTAGCTTCTTTGATGACGCAAGAGCACAAGATCCGAGGAGCAAGATTGCTACTTTTTCACAAGAACCTTCAGAGTCTTTCAGAAACTCATGGATCAGATTCAAGTCATACCAGAGAGACTGCCCACATCATGGGTTCAACGAAGTGCAGCTTCTTAGCATTTTTTAAGGGGTATTGGACTGCAATATCATATGGCTTTGGACACATCTAGTGAAGGAAATTTCAGCACTAGGAGCCCTAAAGAAGCTACAAGATTGATTGAGAATCTGGCATCTAGCAGCAGTACCAAGAACACAGATTTTGAGAGGAAGAAATCAACTCCAACAATAAGCAAGGAGCATACTGAAGAGGTAAAAGCAAAGTTGGATAGTGTCCAGAAAGTTTTCAGAAAACCGGTTACTTTTGCAAAGGTAGAAGCGATAGAGTCTGGAGACAATGAGAATGAAGAAGAGGATGTGAACTACGTTGATGAGAATGGTTTCCAGAGACAAGGGAATCCATGTTTCAGAAGGAATACCCATGGTACAGGTAAAAGAAGTAAATATAATCATAATTCTCAAAGAAGACCCTCCAACAACGATAGGACATATGAATCTCTTACTACCAAAATCCTCAGAAACTCAGGGAAGCAAGATTGAAGCAATGGTTGATAGAGTCTTAGAGGGACAGCATAAGATGACTTTGGATTTCAACGGAAAGATAGATGATCTGTACCTCAACCTCAACACCAAGTTTGAAAACCTCAGCATCCATGTGAAGAAATTGGAGAATCAAGTGATGCAAACAAGTGAGACCATTAGGAGACACGAGAGCCTGATTAAGGAGAAGATTGAGACTGGGCAAAGGCACCACTTCAGTGCATTGATTGATGAGGATTTCTGGCAGGGCGTGAAACCCCAAGACATCAACTTTCGTGTGGAAAATTCCATACCACTCGGCAATTCCCGTTCGCATCGATCGACGCAAGACCACGAGCATCGACCAACTGTGAAACCTACAGAATCGATAGCCTCATGTGAATCCACTAACATCGATCGACACCATTCTCACGACCTCGATCAACATATATACGAAGGAATCGATCGACACTCCATGCCTGGCATCGATCGACGGTGAATAAACCCAGTCCGATTACCCAACCTCAACGCAAGTCTGATTGTGCGTCCAACAACACCAATTTAAGAACAGAATACAAACACGTCTGAATCTTTGGATCTTGATAGAGAAGATGAGAGGCACTCAAAGAGGAGGCAAAATATCCCAGAACATCAACGCAGAGAAGCCAATGAAAAGGAGATGAATGGCTTTGCTAAAAGAGTTTTTAATATTCCTTTAGATATATCTTTTGATGAAGCTTATTATACTCACAGATTGTGGATGTTTTTCAGGGAAACAAGGGAAACAGATGATGACATAGAAATCATGTTCAATCACCTCAGAGAGAAGATGAAGCAGAGAACCTGTTTGAAAAAGAAAAGTGATCCTGGGAAGTTTGTGGTTCCATGCTTCATCAAAGGAAACAAATACTCTAATAACCTCTGCGACACTCGATCTTCAGTGAGCATTATGCCAAAGTCTATGGCAGAGGAGCTGAACCTAAGAGTGGAACCCTCCAATGATTCATTCATATTTGTAGACTGCTCAAGAGTGAACTCATGAGGGATTGTAAAAGATGTTCCAGTGCATATCAACAACACCCTAGCCCCAGTAGACTTTCATGTGATGGACATCAGGATATATTGGAACTCTTTGCTACTACTTGGGAGAGCATTTATGGCTACAGTGGGAGCCATATGCGACAAGCAGTTAAACAGGTTGTATCTATCTCTAATTGATAAAAATATCTTTTATGAACCTGTTAAAAATAAGAACAAGGCTACCCTGATCGAATCGTGTAATGATGCAGAGCTTGTGGCCACATGTTTCTGCGCTTACGAGTGCAATGAGGAATCGGTAGATGGAGCATCGATCGATACCCAACCCCTAGAATCGATCGACACTCCTGCAGATCAACACTCGATAGATACCCACCTTTCAACATGGATCGACACCCATACCCCATAATCGATCGACACCCACCATGCTGATTACGATTACAACCCAACCTACCTCAAATACGATGAAAACTACAGAGAAGAAGAGATTATTGAGTACCAAGGGCTTGCTACGGAAGAGGCTGGAGTTTTTCATGTTTCCCATGAACCGGGGAAATCGATATTGATCAACGTCAACCATATGCCATCGATCGATACTGAGCTCGAAGAAGAACCTGAACATGATTCAGCAGAAGAACACAACAGAGAAGCTGCTTATCTACAACCAGATGAAGTCGGTATTATGAGAGATCCAGATGGTAACGCAAGAGCTATGGATGGAAGAATTCTAAACGTCACAAAGGAGGATGTAGAAGATATACTTGCAATGGCCAATGGAGCTGGAAACCTTTTTGGGCACCGGTCTGATTACCGAGCATCGATCGATAGTAACCATAGACCGTCGATCGACACCAATTGGGCATGCCAAGGATACGGTGAAGCCTACGAAGAGTATTACTCAGATTATGATGAGGATGAACCTGGCTGGATAATGGACGCGAGGGTAGGCAATCCAGCATCAACAATCGGCCAATCTTGGCCATCAAACGACGTCAAACGTAAACCAGACCCTTCACTTGGACCAGAAGAAACAGAAGCTGGTAATCTGAGACCCGATGGAGTTTGGAATTTTCAGAGATGTAGAAGGACGTACACGAGGTCTTTATGGGAGAATTCTAACTCTACCGAAGAAAGATGTAGCAGACGCCCTTCTCATGGCTGAACGATAAGGAAATTTCTTTGGACAACCGCAACAGCTATCGATCGACGCACATGTACCAGCATAGATCGACAACACGGAGCACAAGCATGAGAAATACAACAGAGCAGAGATTGATGATATTGTGCATGCGATCTACAAAGCTCAGAAGATGTCAGTGGATGATATCTATATCAGGCTTGATAACGTCTACTATCCTATAGATAAGTGCCTCACGGATTTGATTACACGCATGGATGAGATGAAGCAAGACATGAATACTTTTCAGACACAGCATGCGAGTAGACCGGATAGAGTGACATCGATCGACATCAACACCTTGCCATCGATCGATACTGAGTTCGACATACAAAAGTTCGCAGAAGAACACTACTTAGAAGATAGGTTCAATGAAATTGCTTTTCTCAGAGCCTGATGAAGGAAGATGTTTCTCAGCAACTAGAGGAGATGTCAGACACTACAGCTGCCAGACTTAGAGTCCTCCAGCACAGTATTGCAAACCTACAAAGAAGAATGCATTCACTGGAGGTTACTAAGGAGATCATAAAGAACGAGAAAATCAGAGGAGATAAGGCAATCGAAAACTTCATTGGTAGATGGTTTCAGAAGAGCAAAGAAGATGTAGCCACTTGTTTTCAAAGTGTTGATTAACCTCCTTTCTAGTCAGAGGATTCACCAACATCGAGCTTAAGACTATAGCCAAGCGCTGAGTGGGAGGCAACCCACTTTTTAGTAAGTTTTAATTATTTTTTTATTCTTCATTTATTAATAATTTTCGTATTTACTTCTTTCAGATTATTCAAAAAAAAGATCCGAGGAAGACAATCTGCATCGAGCATCGACGACACTTGATCACTGCCGATCGACGTAGTAAGAAAACGCATCGATCGATTGGGACTTAACTGTGTCGATCGACGATCACCATCAGCGAGCAGGTGTATCAATTTTCCTTGTTAAAATTAGTCCTTATGATTTATTTCTTCCCCCAATATCAAACTTTCTAACACTGACGATAATGTTGTTTAAGTCTGGGGGAGGTATTACTGATAATGTGATTTATTTTAAGTTTTATAAGCAATAAGAACTTACAGGTTGATCATCGATCGACACCCACATTCAACCATCGATCGACGGCTCTCTTACAAAGAGAGGGTATCGAGTTTTATACTTAAGTTATTTACTTACGATTTATTTTTCTAACCAATCCGGGGTGGATTACACTAGGGACAGTGTAATTTTAAGTCTAGGGGAGGTTCGCTAATGCTATTTGATGTTTTTGAGTGTTATGTATATCTATATAAGTTTTTTTTTTTAAAAAAAGTTATTGAGTCAAGAAGGAAGACTATGATCTAGATTTTCTTATTGACTAACCAAGCTATATGCACCATTCTTAGAAGGTTATTTGCAAAGATTACTAGAGATTATTTGCTTGCTTACTATATCACCCTTGCTTAGAGGAACCGAAGCTGATTTTCAACACTAATCCTGACATTATTTGCTTGCTTTGGATTTGGTATACATTGGATCGGATTTCTTATGCAAGTCTGGAAGGTAAAGTTTGTGTGCTTTTGATTCCTCTCTCTCTCCCCTTCAGATTAAAAAAGGAGTCGAACAAGATTTGGTGGCTACAACCTTTAAAGCTTGATTCATATGATCCTAAAAAGATAAAAAGGTTAAAAAAAAGTGAACAGGATCTGGTGGCAAAAACCATTAGAGCTTGATTCATGGAAGCCTATCCGAATATCTCAGTCAATTAAAAAAAATAAAATGATACCCTCAAAAAGAAGGGAGACATTGACTGAGAATAAGTGAGAAAAGAGAGGGAAAGGAATTAGAGAAGGCTGCTTGTGTCTTCAGATACTTGCAGAGGTAAGAGTCCATGTGTCCTTTGGTTGATACTCCCAAGGTAAAGTCCGCACTTTTATTTTATGCAAAAAAATTAAATCAGTAGAGGGCGAGTCAGACTAGTATTTCCTAAACTTGTTGGTAGAATGGATTTGGTTGCTATACTAGGATAGTGTATATAAAGTTTCTTTGTGATTGTCTTGATTATGATGTGGCTGCAATAAAGTAAGGTAACAATTATACTTAGACAATATGTGAGTCTTTGCTTTTCAAAACATCTTTCACAGGCTTATTTGCTTGAGGACAAGCAAAATGTTAAGTCTGAGGGAGTTGATATAGCCTATTTATTACCAGTTTTAGACCATGTTATAGGCTCTATTTAGGGTATGTTATTTGTGTCTAGGCTATGTTTTCAGGTCTTTACAGGTCCAAGTACGTTTTGGAGATATATGGAGCTACTTGAACCTTTTAGAGCATTTGGAGAGGAATAATCCGTAGCTGATCATTGGGGAGAGTCGAAGTACGATATTACCATCGATCGGCGATACAACGTAGGCGTTCGACCGATGTTACGTGATCAAGATCGATCGATGTTGCACATATGCCATCGATCGATGTCCAGTTTGGCAGATAACCGACTTTCAAGCCCAAGTTTAGAGACCTGACACAAGATTACAAGATTACCCTTGGACGAGTTTTGACCTAGAGTTTAGGGTTTTATATTTATACTTTATGTACTGCACCAGAAAAGGGAGCGAGTGCTAGTACTAGGGGTGCTAAGTGTTCTAAGTGTGCTTTGAAACCCCAATATTTTATCTATGCATTTTATTCAGATTGTTATTCTTACTTCAGTTTTGTCTGAGTAGTTATCAACTAGGTTTAGAGTTTATTAATGGTACTCCATGGATTAGCCAACAATATAATTGTTAGGGTCATTATTAGATCTATTAATAAAATTATGTTTATTGCTTGTATTCTAGAGTAGCTAGCTAGAACCTTGATAATAGGATAGTTAGGCGCAAGCGAGAGCATGGTATACTACCCGAAAACTATTATGTTGAGCTAGGTTGCTAGAAACAAATGAGAGTTGATTTAGTCAATCTAGTAAACTTATCGAATTAGGTCATAAAGCTTGACTCAAGAAACCATAGATCAACGCAGGATCATTGCCATCGATCAACGGTCATTCCGTGTCAACTAGCGAGAGCTGAGACATTGGGACTTAGTCAATAGAATAGGCGCGGCATGCGAGAGCTGGTGTCTTTTATATTAGATTTTCGAGTGGCCATGATTAAATACCCTTAACTTCTATCTACTATAATCCACTTGCCTGAAACCCTAGATCTAGAATATTTCCAGATTTACATTACTAGCTTATTTCCATATTTACAGTACTAGCATATTTCCATATTTACATTACTAGCATATTTCCATATTTAATTAATAGCATATTTTCATATTTGCATCATTAGCATATTTCCATATTGCATCTATACCTTCTGATAAGGAATATTTCCTTGACCTGATTACTTGTTAACAAGATATATAGTTACCTAGCTTAGTCTTTAAAAATAATAAATATATTTTGTGACATTGTGCTATGTGGATTCGATCACTAAGTACTATACATGATCTCTCTTGACAAGAGTATTATTGTTTGGTGTGTTAGGATTAAGTGTTAATTTGACAGTTGTTTGTTTAGGATATTATTACCCTATTAGAACATTAAAACACACCCACGTCAAAAAACCAGCAGGTTTCTGAGCCTAACCCAATGACCCAACCGGAGGAGATAAACCCGGAAGAAGACATCGATCCGGATACATCCAATACTATCGATCCAAGCACTGAGTAAAGAAACTCGTGGCACAAACTGAACTACGAGATGGATTGATCCTCGAAAGGGGTACGTAGGCAGCGCGTTGATAGAGGAGTTCAGCTATCCCCCTCTCGAAAAAGGGGGAGGGTAGTGGGTACGTATATATAAATGTTAGTGTCAAAAACAGTAATCTCAAAATTAACTTCTAGGATCACATCTCTTAAGAAAAATGTTGGATCGACCAGTCCAACTCTCCTGATGGCAAGTTGGATTAAACACATCCAAATCTCCATCAGGCGAGTAGGATCAGCCAATCTGGATTAGCCCCACTCGGCCAGTGCCTCTTTACGATAAAACCATAAAGACCTGCTTTCTCTTATGAATTCAAATTGGTCGTATAATATGGGTTACAGTTGACTTAACACCAAAATCACCTCAACTATACGAGTAATTTTAATTACTTGTGAAACCAACATCGTACCAAAGGTTTCTTATGGAGAAATCGTAAAACACTCAAAGTCAAGAAACGGCCCGAAAGGGCCTAAATGTAGCTAAGAGCCCGCTTTTATTACAGACGAAATTGAGCCTAATGTCACTATGACGGTCTATCCATTATTCACAGGAAGAGATAAATGACAAGTTTCAGCAGATAAACACGAAGATCGGGGAAAATGGAATATTTTCGCAAAGCGATAAACTCAACCTAGGGACAGAAAAGCAAAGGAAGACCGACCTAGAAGGCATATATAAGGGAAACTAAAGCAAGAAGCAAGGGATCCGAAGATTGAGACTTAGAGAATTTTTGCCTAGCAAAGAAATATTTAGAACTTAGGTGGCTAGACTAGCTTGGTCAGACTTAGAACGTTTTTCTGCTTATGTTCTATGATTCTGTTTGTTAACAGTTCTTTATTTATCTTATTTTTGGTGAAATCTTGTAAGCTCTATTCTCGTTAGTCAATAAAATGCATCCGTGCAACTTACCATTGATATTCTGTTGTCTTTATCTTTTTCGTATTTGTGTGTTTACACAAGATAATCCGGATCCTCTGGGAAACTAGGGATTCCTGACTTTCCTTATTTTACGGAAACGACAGTGAGAATTTCGGTTCCCACAGTTGGCGCTAGAGAAGGGGGAGTCGGATTCTCTTAACTCAAAGATTACCGAACGACTAAGAAACATTATGCCTAACATAACAGGCAGTGATATCATCTCCTTCAAGGAACAAGCAATGGCTGATCAGGCCAAACCTCGCAACGATCTCCTTGTCATTGAGCTAGCGATCCAGAATATCGATGTCACAAGGATATTAGTAGACACTAGAAGCTCGGCTGGTATCATCTTCAAAAACACCCTCGAGAGAATGGAAATAAATCTATCAACTTCCAGTGGAGGCTGCATTAAACCAAGAACCAGATTTAACCTAGAATCTCCACGTCGATGGATCCTCATCCAAACAAGGATCAAGAATCGGAATTCAGCTAACTTCACCAACCGGAGAAGGTTTGGAACAATCCCTTCGGTTGCATTTCCACGCCTTAAACAATGAAGCCGAATAGAAAGCACTTATTTCCGAATTATGATTAGCTCTTGGGCTTAAAATATGCAACGTCCACGCCTACTGCGATTCCCAACTTGTCTCGAACCAGGTCAGCCAATGAGTATGAAGCTAGGGACGAAAGAATGGACTTGTACCTGAAACTAGTCTGAGATCTGCCCAGGAATTAGACCAATTCGCACACACGCGGATCCCTCACCCAGAAAACACGGCGGCCGATGCTTTGTCGAGTAATCCGCATCGAATTAACCAAACACCCATGCATCGGACCGCGGATCATCTTAAACTTAATCAATCCCAGGATGATGACATCGACGACCAACCTGAGAAAACATTGAACGATCCAAATATGGCTGCAACAAACCATGGTTGGAAACAATCCGAGCGTACATCACTGACGGAACACTCCTTATGGAAAAATAGACAGCCCAGAAAATCAAAACCCAGGCCGCACGATACATCTTAATGGACGGAGAGGTCTACAAATGGAGACTCTCTGTTTACATTTACATATTTCCATATTTATAGCTCCATCTAGTTAGTTTACTAGCATATTTCCATATTTCATCTACACTCTCTAATAAGGAACATTTCGTTAGACTGATTACTTGTTACTAATATATATATATATATATATATATATATATAAGCTTAACCTTAGGAATAAGAAATCTATTGTGTGCCATTGTTCTCTGTGGATTCGATCCCCTAAGTACTACACCTGATCTCTCTTGGCAAGAGTATTGTTTTGTGTATTAGGATAAATGGTTAATTTGATAGTTGATTGTGTAGGATATTTATACCCTGCTAGAACAGTAAACAACATACATGTCAAATTTGGCGCTGTTTCCGGGGAGCATTGATCACCATTAGATTTAATTTCTAGGGTTTAGTCTAGGTTTGTTTTACTTTCAAGTTACTTATTGTTCTTTTCCTTTGTTTTTCAGGTGCATGCAAAAGAGTACCTAGAGCAATAAAGGAGAAGAATTACTATACTCAGACCCGCAGAAACTCGAACGTACAATCCGCAAAGAAAGACGACAAGCATCGATTAACGACATACATTCAGCGTCGGCCGACACTTCTTTACGGATAGCATCAGAACTCTAGCATCGACCGACATTGATCACTTAGCATAAATCGATAGCATCTCACCTGCATCAATCGACAGCAGACGAGTTCAGATGGCTGCACCTATAATTGTGGTTCAAAATGAGAATGGAGACTTGCATGACCTCAACGGTCATCTGTGTAATGAAGCAGGTCAAAAGATAGACGATCAGGGGGCTGTAATCCCTGATACAGAAGTAGAAGCAGACGCTGCAATAACTCAACCTGAAGCGAACGCCCAAGCTGCTCAACGATCGTTGGCTGACTACAACCGTCCAGACCAGTTCTACGCGAACATATACGCCATTCGTCCTCTAGATTTTCAGAGAAAGGATTTTGAGATTAACCCTGCTTTCTTCGAACTTGTAGCGCAGACACCTTACCATGAGTTACGACATGAGCACCCTATGGATCATCTGGAGCGATTTGAGGATCTATTGACTGCTATTAAAGCCAATGGAGCCCCTGAGGACTATCTTTTTGTAAGCTCTTCAAGTACTCACTTTCTGGAGACATATTGGCTTAAACAACTACCACCAGGATCCCTGACATCCTCGAATGACATCGAAAATGCTTTCTTGCGTAATTTCTTTGATGACGCAAGAGCAGAGGATTTGAGGAGTAAGATTTCTACTTTCTCACAAGAACCTTCAGAGTATTTCAGAAACTCATGGATCAGATTCAAGTCCTACCAGAGAGACTGTCCACATCATGGGTTCAACGAAGTGCAGCTCCTTAGCACTTTCTTTAGAGGTATTGGATTACAATATTAGATGGCTTTAGACACATATAGTGAGGGAAGCATCAGCACCAAAAGCTCTGAAGAAGCTACAATATGGATTGAAAACCTGGCATCCAGCAGTAGCACCAAGAACACCGATTTCGAGAGAAGGAAATCAGCTCCAGCTGTGAGCAAGGAGCAGACTGAAGAGGTCAAGGCAAAACTGGATAGTGTTCAGAAAGTTTTCAAGAAGCAAGTTACTTTTGCAGACGTGGAAGCAATTGAGTCTAAGACGATGATTTTGATGAAGAATATGTAAACTACATTGATGGGAATGGTTTCCAGAGACAAGGGAATTCATGCTTCAACATAAACTCCTACTGTACTGGTCAAAGGAGTAACTTTTACCAGAATTCGCAGCGGAGGCCTTTTAACAACAATAGGACTTGTGGATCTACCTACCACCAGAATCCTCCTCCAAAAAGTTAGGAAAGCAAGATTTAAGCGATGGTTGACAGAGTTTTAGAGGGACAGCAGAAGATGACTGTGGATTTCAATGGGAAGATAGATGGTATGTACCTCAACGTCAATACCAAGTTTGAAAACCTTAGCACTCATGTGAAGAAATTGGAGAATCAAGTGATGCAAACAAGTGAGACAACTAAGACGCATGAGAGCTTGATCAAGGAGAAAATCAAGGCTGGGCAAAGACACCACATCAATGCATTGATTGATGATGATTTCTGGCATGAAATCAAGAGAGAGAAGCCCCAAGATAGCAATCTTCTTGTGGAAAACTTGGTTTCACTCGTCAATTCTAATACGCATCAATCGACGCCAACCGGTGTGAATCGATTGACGGTGAAACCTACAGACTCAGTGGCTTCATGTGAATCGACTAACATCGATCGACACCGTTTCCATGACATTGATCAACAGTACACACTCACCATCGATCGACATGAAAGAAATCCAGTTCGACTACCGAACCTAAATGCGAGCTTGTTTGTACGTCCAACCATGACAATTTCAGGACAGAATACAAACACATCTGAAGTTATGGATACTAATAGAGAAGATGAGGGACACTCAAAAAGGAGACAAAATATCCTCAAACATCAACACAGAGAAACCAATGAAAAGGAGATAGATAGTTTTGCTAAAAGAGTTTTTAAAATTCCTCTACATATTTCTTTTGATGAGGCCTATTATACTCATAGATTGTGGATATTTTTCAGGGAGACAGATGATGATATAGAAATAATGTTAATCACCTCAGAGAGAAGATGAAGCAGAGGACATGTATAAAGAAGAAAAGTGATGCTGGAAAATTCGTGGTTCCATGCTTCATCAAAAGAAAACAAATACCCCAACGCCCTTTGTGACACTGGATCTTCAATAAGCATTATGCCAAAGTCAATGGCAGAGGAGCAGAACCTAAAAGTGGAACCCTCCAACGATTCCTTTACATTTGTAGACTTCTCAAGAGTGAATTCAGGAGGATGACAAAAGATGTTCCAGTGCAGATCAACAATATATTAGTTCCAACAGACTTTCATGTGATGGACATCAGGATATATTGGAACTCTTCTCTACTACTTGGGAGAGCATTCATGGCTACTGTGGGAGACATATGCGATATGAAGTTAAAAAGGTTGTACCTATCTCTAATAGATCAAAATACTTTTTATGAACCTGTCAAAAATAAGAACAAGGCTACTCTGATCGAATTGTGCAATGATGCAAAGCTTGTGGCCACATGTTTATGCAATTACGATTTTGGTGAAGAATCAGAAGAAGGGGCATCGATCGACACCCAACCCAACCCATCATCGACAGCCATATAGAACAACAATCGACACCCAACCTATCGCATCGATCGACACTCAAACTTACGACGAAAATTACAGAGACGAAGAAACGATTGAATAACGAGGGATTGCTATGGAAGAGGCTGGAGTTTTCCATGTTTCGCATCAACCTGGGAAATCAAAATCGATCGACGGACACCATAACCCGTCGATCGATACTGAGAATGAAGCATAAACCGAATGAGATTCATCTGTAGAACGCGAAAGGAATATGGTTATTTACAACCACATGAGTTCAGTATTATGCGAGATCCAGATGGTTATGCCAGAGCTATGGACTGCTGAATTCTACATGTCACGAAAGATGATATGTCAGATATACTTGCAATGGCTAAGCTGGAAACCTTTTCATCCACCGGTCCGATCACCAAGCATCAATCGACTTTCCATAGACGACATCGATCAACGCTAAGCCGGCGTACCACGGTTACTGTGGAGATTACGAAGAGCACGATGCAGCTTACAGAGAGGAAGAAGCTGGCTGGGTAATGAACGGGAGAGTAGGCAATCCAGCATCAATCCTCAACATATCTTGGCCATCCAACGACATTAAACGAAGACAAAAACAATTAATTGAAGAAAAAGATACAGAAGATGGTTATCTCAGACCAGACGAGTTTGGAATTTCCAGAGATGCTGAGGGACGTGCACGAGATCTTTACGGGAGAATTCTCAACCTACCTAAGGAAGATGTAGCAGATGCCCTTGTTATGGCTAACGTATCAGGAAGTTAATTTGGACAACCGCAACAGCCATCGATCGACGCACAGATACCGCCACCGATCAACATCAAGGAGCAGAAGCACGAGCCTATCCAATACCAAACATTGATCGACAACAAAAAGCATGCATTGATCGATACCACCATTGCAGGAGTCCACGAGTTATGCACATCTAACCCCTTTACTTCAGAAACTCCGGGACCGGTCAGTTGGATAAGTACCCTACTGATAGACGGTCATGTAGAGTATCAAAAAAGAGCTTTTGATACTTATGGCAGAAAGATTTTCTTTTGATAAAATTAAGATGAGTATGGCATATACAAAGATGAGAATGGTAATGCACGCGCTATAGACAGACGAATTGTGAATGTGCAAGAGGAAGATATCATAGCAGTTCTAGAGAGAGCTACTATGTCTGAGTACAACTACATATGTTTACCTGGACATGCAGCAAAGATCGCTATGTCCAGGAAGAAGCAAGAAACATACAGCCGGGAAGACATTGATGATCTTGTGCATGGGTTCGACAACGCTCAAGAGATGTCATTAGAAGATTCCTACAGGAGGCTTGATGATGTCTACTATTCAATAGACGAGTGCCTCACCGGTCTGACTACACGCATGGATAAGATGCAGCGAGATTTGGATATTGTTCAAAGACAGCATGCGAGTGGACCCGACAGAGTGACATCGATCGACGGAAACATAGCGCCATCAAACGATGTTAAGTCCGAAAGACAAACGTACGCAGCAGAAACACAATTGGAAGACAGGTTCCATGAGATTGATTTTCTCAGAGCCTAATGAAGGAAGATATTTCTCAGAAATTGGAGGATATATCAGAGACTACGGCTGCCATATTTAGAATGCTACAACATAATTTGAGAATCTACAAAGGAGAATCTACAAAGGAGAATCCATTCAGTGGAGGTTACTAAGGAGATCATAAAGAATGAGAAAGCCAGAGGAGATAAAGCAATGAGAAACTTCATTGGTACATGGTTTCAGAAGAGCAAAGAAGATGTAGACACTTGTTTTACAAGTGTTGATCCATCTCCATTCTAGTCAGAAAGTTCTAAACGTCGAGCTTACGACTATAACCAAACGCTGAGTGGGAGGCAACCATTGTTTAGTAAGTTTTCACTTAGTTTTTACTTATACTACTATTTATTTCGAGTTTTTTTTTTAATTTCTACAGGCTACTTATACTACCATCGATTGACACCATAGAGGGCACCATCGGTCGACACTGGATCGCGACCATCGATCAACCAAACCCACCTACTATTGATCGACACTTTCTCATAGAGAGAGGTATCGAGTTCTGTACTTAAGCTATTTACTTATGATTTAATTTTTCCTAACAAATCCGGGGCGGATTACACTGGGGACAGTGTAATTTCAGTCTGGGGAGGTTCGCTAACGCCTATTTTATTGTTTTGAGTTTTATTTACTATCTATATATAAGTTTTTCAAAGATTTTTATCGAATCAAGAAGAGGATTATGATCAAGATTTATTATTGACTAACCACCTTTAGCACCATTCTTAGGAAGTTGTTTGCAGAGATTACTAGAGATACCAAAGTGGATCATCCTTCCACTATATCACACTTGCTTAGAAAGTTTGACGGAACTGAAGCTGATTTCAACACAAATCCTAACATTATTTGCTTGCTTTGGGATTTGGTATACACTGGATCGGATTCCTTCTAAAAGTCTGAAAGGTAAAAGTCTGTGTGCTTTGGAATACCCTCTCTCTCCCCTTCAGATTAAAAATGAGTTGAACATGATTTGGTGGCTACAACCATTAAAGCTTGATTCGTATGATCCTAAAAAAAAAAAGGTCAAAAATAAGTGAACAGGATTTGGTGGCAAAAACCATTAGGGCTTGATTCATGGAAGTCTATCCAAATATCTCAGTCAATTAAAAAAATAAAATGATACCCTCAAAAGAAGGGATACATTGACTGAGAAGAAGTGAGAAGATAGAGAGGAAAGGAACCAAAGAAGACTACATGTGCGTTCAGATACTTGCAGAGGTATGATTCTATATATCCTTTGATCGATACTCACAAGGTATCCTGGTGGCGATCTCTCTCTGATCCTGGGATGGCTGAAACACTGGCACCTAGACATCGTCTCCACCCTAGCCCATATTGCACGAAGTGCATCCATACGACTCGCTGGAAAACAACATGTTCGTGAATGGGATCTATGGGATCTGAGGGAAAGCTAGGAGAGGTGGAGGTGGCTTTGATGGCTCGTCTGCTGCTGCTGCTCCTACCGGATGGGCTGGTCTGAAGGCGAGGTGCTGCAAATCATCAGCAAAGTCTGTCACCTCTCACGCTGGAAGCTCTATCATCCTAGGCCCCTCGTCATCCACAAAGACCAGTAGCGTCCCTCCTTCAGCGATTGAGTCCTCTTCAAGTGCCCCTCGTCCATGTACCGTAACTCCCTCTCTACTGACGCTCCGTCAAAGCTGATACCAAGAAAGCTAAATGGAGGTGTCAAGAGGCTCCCAAGCGTCTCATTCTTTGAGCCAGAACCTTGAAGGGTTTGTCCTTCAGGTTCGCCAAGTGCTTAGCGAAGATAGCCACCAATTTCACTCGCTGATCGCTCATTGGTGGTGGGAAGGCCTCATCGTAGAGCCCAACCAAGTCTCTGGTGGAGTAGTACAGCAGTGTGAGCTCCTGAACCCTAACCTTGTTGGCTCCATCTTGCACAACAGTTTTATCAAGGACCTTCAAGAAGTAGTGAAGGGTGGGGTGAAGGACGTCCGTCTGAGTAGCCGAGCTGGAGGCTGTCGCGATGAGGCCCCAAAAGGTAGGCTGACCAGGGAAAGGAGCGATTGTACAAGCAAGAGTACCAACATCAAACCCATAGATCTCACAGAGCTGCACAATGGTGATCCGGGTACCTGCGCAGTAGCCCAATTCACAAGAAGCCTTGATCAAGGAAAAGATTGAGGCTGGACAGAAGCACCACATCAGTGCCATCATAGATGATGATTTTGGCAAGTTGTGAAAGAACTTAGTCACCATGAGGAATAAACTCGTGAGAATCTCCTACCATGTTCGAATGACCATCGAA
This sequence comes from Moricandia arvensis, assembly GCA_905132765.1. Classification (NCBI taxonomy): domain Eukaryota; kingdom Viridiplantae; phylum Streptophyta; class Magnoliopsida; order Brassicales; family Brassicaceae; genus Moricandia; species Moricandia arvensis. The sequence continues at coordinate 27,778 of CAJHQP010002267.1, read as the reverse complement.
CGACATTGACAGCTAACCATCGATCGACGATAACTAAAGAATTCGTGGAATCGTGTGAAGAGATAGACATCGATCGACAGCCAAACCCTACCATCGATTGATGACAATTCAAAACAAAAGGATGTCAGTTTCAAAGCATAGACATGAGTCTTTATATGCTAATAGGAAATCAAAACCCACCCTATCCAAACCCAGACAGATAAATGAACCAATCACAATGGTACTTGAGGTAGCTATGGATAGACTTCATAGCGGAAAGAAAAAGGTCCCTAAGCATCTTAGAAGGGACGCTAATGAGAAAGAGATGGAAAGCTTTGCTAAGAGTGTTCTTAGAATCCTTTTAGAAATCCATTCGAGGAAACTTCTTACACTCACATATTGTGGATGTTCTTTAGAGAAACCAAAGAGACTGATGAGAACATTGAAAGAATGTTTAATCATCTGAGGGGGAAGAAAAAGTAGAGGGTTAAATTGAAGAAGAGAAGCGAACCTGGGAAGTTTTTGGTTCCTTGCAACATCAAGGGACATGACTACCCTTATGCACTCTATGACACCGGTTATTCAGTAAGCATTATGCCAAGAGACATGGCAGAGGTGCTAATCTTAATGGTGGAGCCTTTTAGTGATTCATTCACTTTTATGGGTTGTTTATTGGTGAATTAAGGAGGCATAGTCAAAGGCCTCCAAGTGAAAATCGGTGATGCCTTAATTTCTGTAGACTTTCATGTCTTGGACGTTTAAGTGGAGCAGCATATATCTCTGCTACTCGGAAGAGCATTCAAGGCCATGGTAGGAGCAGTAAGCGACAGGAAGACAAACAAGTTGTATCTATCTCTTATTGATCAAAACCACTACTATGAGCTTGTTCAAACTAGAACTAAGACTGCTCTCCTTGATTTGGTTCATGAACCAGGACTTGTGGCCTCTTGTTTCTGCGATTTAGAGCAAGATAATGACCCATAAGATGGAGCATAAATAGACACCCAGCCCATACAATCGGTCGACAACAACAACATACTTAGTTGGCCGACACCCACCCTTTCACATCGATCAACGACAGCCCTGATCTAGGCATGATATTGTCAAACCCAGATTACGATGAATCTTATCTAGAAGAAGAAGAAATCAAGTACCGTGCTCTTTCACTAGAGGAAGCTGGAAATTTTGAGAGGATCCGATAAAGCCTGGATCGTGACATTGATTGACGATGGCTCTATACCATCGATCGATGCTAATCTGGCAGAATGCAGCGCCGTTTATGGTTATCTCAGACCAGATGAGTTCAGAATTATAAGGGATTCAGAAGGATGTAGCAGACATACTCGTAATGGCCAATGGATCAAGAAACCTCTTCAGACAACAAAAACATGACAACCGTGCATATAACAACATAGCATCGATCGACACACCACTATTGTCGTCGATCGACACTCACCTTACGAAGGAATTCGCCAATTACATATCAAAACCTGAAGTTTTTAATCCAGAGAATTTGATTATGGGGAAGAAAGAGATGAGTATGGCGTCTACAAACACAAATATGGAAATACACGAGCTATAGATTGCAAAATCATCAATGTGTCAAAGGAAGACATCATAAACATTCTTCAAAAAGCCATAATCGTTGGACACACTTGTTTTTGTTTTTATCAGATTATAAAGAGAACTTTGATAGGACCATGCCAAAGACAGAAACATACAGCAGAGCAGAAGTAGATTACATGGTAAAAGGCATCTACAAAGCCTAGGAGATGTTGATGGATGACTATTACAAGAGGATTGATGATATCTATTACTCATTCAACAACAATATTAGCTGGTTAACTACGTGCATGGAGGAAATGAAGTAAAATATGGACCTTACTCATTATATGATTTAGAGACAGCACGCAAATAGAGCAAGCACCATCCACCGACGGACAGCTCAACCATCGATCGATGCTTCACGCGGACCATTTAGACAAAGGCTGATAACCGAGAAGCTGCTAGAATATAAACTTGAAGGAGTCTATGCATCTCAAAACATGATGATGAAAGATATCTTCAGGAGATTGGATGACATATCTATACCCACAGATAGTGAAGTAGCTCTTATTATGCACTCTCAAATTAACACTATAAACTACTTTTTACTCTCTCAAATAAGAGGTTCAATTGGAGTATTTAGGGATCGAATCCACATGGAGCTGGGCACACAATAGACTATAGATGTTTAGATTAGGTAAAAATTTTATTAAAGAAGACAAGTAAGCCGGGTGATTGGTTTGGATAACAATAAGATGGAATATCTAGGTCTCCGGATTTATCAATCAATACATTCAAAACACAAATCAAGGATCCTATGGGTTTTATAGATCAAATTCTAGAACTCGAATTCAATAAGAAAGTAATCCAGTTCTCGCATGCAATTACTAATCATAAGCCTAAGTTCTATGTTCCAGCTCTCGCATGCAAACAAGGATAGAGCGTCGATCAATACCAATGCTTGTGTATCAATCGATACTACCTCAGACAAGCATTAACACACATATCGATAATGTTCAACCTATCCTAGACCAACTCTCGTATGCGCCTAGATATCTAATCCACACAGGGCTCGGGTTTCGTTAATTAATTTCATTCTTGTTCCTCTCAATTGTCCTATGATTCTAGGTTCAAGCAATCAGTCACACTCTCGTGTTATTTCACACTCTAGATCCTAGTATTACAAGCCACCCTGGTGTAGAGATCTATAGATAACCTATCAATCCTATGACTATCATTTTTGATATTAAGAACATGAAATCACTAAACCTAACAAGATGATTACTCAGACATGGAAGCAATAACACAAATCATAGTCTGAATAAATAATAGATATAGAAATCAATAAAAAACCAAAGGAGTTCCAATCAATCTCTCAAGGAGAATTGATCTTCTCCCAAAACATAAGACAAAGAATAAAATAAAGCTTGGTGCCTAAACAATGGCGTAGAAACATATAAATAGGGTTTTAGGTCGTCCATGGGTATTTTGGTAATATTTGATGGCTTCGGGGCTTAAGTCGGCCATAAAACAAGTTGGGCCTATCTTCTAGGATCACCGTCAATCGACACCAAGGCTGTGCCGTCGATCAACACTCATTCATCTTCTCGATAGCTTCCTCTCACGAGGCATACTGACCACACTTCAGTAAATCGGGCATAACCTTATATCTAGCCGTCCGATGGACCTCAAACCGGTCTAATTGGAAAGATGACTCAAAGCTCTATCTTTTCTAAACGATCAGCTAAATCTCACCGGGGGAAGGTCTCCATCCATAGCTAAACATCTGACGCATCTTTGCAGTTCTGCATCTCTAAAAGCTCTAGAATCAATAAAGTTCTCCAGAACGTACCTGAACCTAAAAATACTCTAAAACATACTCCAAACACATATAATAGACTCTAAATAAGGCTGATATCATGGCACAATAGTGGTAAATATCAGGCCCTATCAACTCCCCCAGACTTAACATTTTGCTTGTCCTTAGCAAACAAAGCATGTGAAAGAAGGTTTTGAAAATCGGAGACTCACATAATGTCTAAGTATAACTGTCACTCTACTTTGTTACAACCAAAACCTATCAAGTCAATCAGAGAGAAACTTTATATACCATATCCTAGTATAGCAACCAAATCCATTCTACCAGCAACTTAGCGAAATAACATTCTACTCACCCCTCTACTGATTTCATTTCTTGGGATTATCGATCAAAGGACATATGGACTCTCACCTCTGCAAGTATCTGAGCACATAAGGTAGTCTTATCTGATCTCTTTCCTCTCTCTCTCTCTCTCTCTTCTCACTTCTTCTCAGTCAATGTCTCCTTTCTTTTGAGGGTATCATTTTATTTTTTTAATTGACTGAGATATTTGGATAGGCTTCCTTAAATAAAACTCTAATGGTTGTAGCCACCAGATCTTGTTCACTTCTTTTTGACACTATGTCTTTCTAGGATCATATGAATCAAGATTTAATGGTTGTAGCCACCAAATCATGTTCAACTCCTTTTTTAATCTGAAGGAGAGAGAGAGGGGAATCAGAAGCCACACAGACTTTATCTTCCAGACTTGCAGAAGGAATCTGATCCAGTGTATACAAAATCCCAAAGCAAACAAATAATGTTAGGATTGGTGTTAGAAATTCGCTTCGGTTCCTTCAAACGTTCTAAGCAAGTGTGATATAGTGGCAGGATGATCCACTTTGTTATCCTATAATCTCTGCAAACCCACCTTCTAAGAATGGGCTAAAGTGTGGTTAGTCAATAATAAATCTTGATCATAGTCTCCTTCTTGACTCAATAAATTTTTTGAAAAACTTATATATAAAAATAAAACTCAAAAATAAATAAATAGCGTTAGCGAACCTCCCCCAGACTTAAATTACATTGTCCCCAGTGTAATCCGTTCCGAATGGTTAGGGAAAAATAAAATCATAAGTAAATAGCTTAAGAGAGAAAATCGCTACCAGAATCTGTAAAAGAGTGTCGATCGATGGCAGAATGGATAGTGTCGACCGATGGTCATGATCCATGGTCGATCGATGTTTTATTATTTAGTGTCCATCGATGGGGACACCTAGAAGTTTCTACTCTTTTTTTACTATAGAAAACAAAACTCAAAATAGAACACAATATCAATAATACCTCCCCCAGACTTAAACAACACTATCACCAGTGTTTATATTAGGTCTGAGATTGGTGAAGAAATTTAATCATAAGGACCAAATTTAACAAGGAAAAACGATATACCTGCTTGCTGATGGTGACCGTCGATCGACACAGTTAAGTGGCGGATCAATGGATGCTCGTTTTGATCCGTCGATCGACAGTGATCAAGTATCGATCGATGCTCTGCGCCAAACTATCTTCTCTGATCTCTTTTTTTTTAACCTGAAATGAATAAATATGAAAATTAGGTAATAAATGAAAAATAAAATCTAATTAAAACTTACTAAACAATGGGTTGCCTCCCAGTCAGCGCTTGGTTATAGTCTTTAGCTCGACATTTTGGAACTCTGCATTTAGTTCGGATGAGAAGGAGAACTTGCTCCAGAACAGGTCTCAGTGTCCCTCTTCCTCATTTTGTTGATGTTGTTTGATAAAAGATCTTGCAGAAACTTCCCCTTTGTCTTTCATCTCTATATCACATAGCACCCTGCCCCTTGGTAAAAGGTTGCATACTTCCTTTGCAACACATCGTATACTCAAGACTTCCCTCATAACATCGTGAAGGAACCGGTGACAAGAAATCTGTATCTACGCTTCTTTTTCTTTTCTTTTTCTTCTTCCTGGCTCTTCCCCAGAATTAGGCTTTTCAATCACATGTTGCTCTAAAATATGGAGAGTGTCGATCGACGCTATTAGGCGAGTGTCAATCGACAGTGATGCTGGTTTGTGGTTGGCTGTATGAATCAGATGCAGGTGTTGGTGTTCAGACAGCTCTATCCACGAAATAGACCCCACACTTTGGTCTTTCCCACAGGATCGTAGAAGACATTTTCATCAACATTAGTAAGGCGCATCTTATTCTTCTTGAGATCACAAACTTCCCCTACTGTAGCCATAAAGGCTCTTCCAAAGATAAGAGAAGATTCTCGACCTGATTTGCTTTCCCAAAACATGAAAGTCCACAGAAACAGTGCATTCACCTATCTCTACTTTAACATTCTTGATCATGCATGCTGAGTTTACCTTGGAATTATCCGCGAAGGTGAAGCTATCTTGAGAAGGTTCCACCTTTAATCCTAACAGTTCGGCAGTGTCCTTAGCCTTGATGCTGACTGCAGATCCAATATCACAGAGGACGTATGGGAAATTGGTGTCATGTATACAGCAGGGTGTCAGAAACTTCCCAGGATCTTGTTCCTTTTTCAGTGTCTTCTTGGATTTACGGCTGACCATATTAAACAGCAACTCAATGTCCTTACCTGTCTCCTTGCTCTCTCTGAAGAAATTACCAAGTTTGTACTGGTTATATGCATCCTCGAAATTAGGGACCCTCTTCACTCTCTTTGAAATCCATCAAGTTCAGCCTTGTTAGCTTCTCTCCTGAGGTGTTTGGGGACATAGGGTTCTCTAGATCTAACTCTCTTCTTTGGACTTCTTTCTTTTGCTGCCTGCTTGTCCATGACAGATTCATGTTCGTCCAGAGGGTGTCGATCAATATATGGTGTGTACCGTCGATTGATACTGTCAATGAAAGAGGTGTCTGCTGGAATAAATTTCCCTTGTTCTGGTGCATCGACATCCTGCTGATTGGTGGTCACTGTTGGCCTTTCTGGCGAGCGTGTGCATTATGGCTTGACATGGCCGTGTGTTGATCGATGCTTTTCTGCAGTCGTCGATCGTTTGTCGCCCATTGATATCGATCGATGTTTTTCCTGTTGGTGTCAATCGACAGGGTCCATTTTAACATAGTACGGGTTGGGAGGAAGTCGGTGTCGTGTGGCGAAGTCTGAGTGGCTCCGAATTTTCACCGTTCCTACGTACTCTTCTATGGGTGTCGATCGATGCTCAGCTAATTCGTCGATCGATGCTCATCTAATTCGTCGATCGACACCAGTGCGAGCTGCCAAAGGTCATAGAACTCTCGAATAGAAAAGGTCGGTTTACTTCCCCAAAGACATTATCTAAGATGGCAACAACCTGATGCCTCTTGCTCTCCTCAGCCTTCTCTTTAACTAGAGCTTTTTGCCTCTTCACAACTTCTGTTTTCTGAGAATTATGGGTGTTTAGCATCCTCGCATGGGTTTTCATGGCTTCTAATTTTCCATTCAGCTCTTTCTAGATAGAATCCAATACTAGATTTAAGTATGCACTCATCTTCTGCTGAATTTCTATGGCTCGTTCCATCATAGATTCCATCCTCTGAATATGGTCTTGAAAACAGATTCATTTATATGATTCTCGTCCTCTTCTCCAGCATGTTCCACCAATGAGACTTCATGTACAAAATCAGTTTTGTCCTCGACCTCAATGATCTTATTATTATTCGTAACACCTGATTGCATTATGTGAGTATCCATATTCCTAATACTTTTGCTAGAACCAAAGTTCTGAATCAGTCTCTTAGCTTCCTCTGGAGTCCTAGTTCCCAAAGTTCCCTTCGCTTGCTTGATCCAACATTATATGATACTACGCATCAATACCTTTAGAGAAGAATCCAAGCAGTTGAACCACCATGAAACCATGATGTGGACAGTCTTTTTGGTACCCCCTAAATCTGTCCCAAGAGGTTCTAAACCCTTCAATAGGTCCCTAAGAGAATGTTAAAATCTTATCCCTTAGCTCTTCGGTCTTTGCATCATCAAAAAAATTAGTCAGAAACGCAGTCTGGACATCATCTCAGGTAGTGGCAAGATCCTATATGTAAAAGTTTCAGCCAAACAAGTGCATTCCGAGAGAGAGAATACTTGAATAACTTGCATAGAAGATAGTCTTTAGTTTCTCATGCTCCAGGATGCTAGAAACAAAATCCTCTAGTTTTTCAATGTGGTCCATGTGATCTTCATGGGGAAGGCCATGAAAGGGGTGCTCGCTCACATGAGTTAAGTATTCAGCGTCTTATCTGGCCGTTGACCCCCCAGGATTTCTCGAGGTTGAATCGCAGACCTGTTAATATAGAATCGAGTAGGCCTGATAAACTCTGTTATCGATCGATTGCTCAGGGATTACAACCCCCTATGCATCTAATTTCTGACATGCAGCATTACACAGATAACCTCAGGGTCATGCAGGTCTCCATTCCCATCCCTAGTCAGAATAAGTGCCGGCAACCATCTCTACTCACCAGTTACTGTCGATCGATGTTCGTCCAAGAGTGGTGTCGATCGACGTTGAAGTGTTGTTATCGATCGATGCTAGATGTTTCTCTCTGCTGATGGTGCGTTCAATAGCTGCTGGGTTTGAGAAAAGTAAGTCTTTTTCCTTGTTTCTCTTGGTATAGCTCTGTATGTACCTGAAACACAAGAAAATTTTATGTAAGTAACTGAAACAGAAAATAAAAACCTAGACTAAACCTATTAATCAAGTCTAATGGCAATCCTTGCTCCCTGGAAAAAGTACCAAATTTGATGCAGCTTTTATTATGCACTCTCAAATTAACCCTATAAGCTACTTTTTACTCTCTCAAATAAGAGGTTCAATTGTAGTTCTTAGGGATCAAATCCATAGGGAGCGTGGGCCACACTATAAACTATAGATGTTTAGATCAAGAAAGGCAAACAAATTATTAAAGAAGTAATAGTAGACAAGTAAGCAGGTGATTGGTTTGATAACAACAATATGAAAATATCTAGGTCTATGGATTATCAATCACAAAATTCAAAAAACAAATCAAGGATGCTAAGGATTTTATAGATCAAATTCTAGAACTCGAATTCAATAAGCAAGTAATCTAGCTCTCGCATGCAATTACTAATCAGAAGCCGAAGTTCTATGTTACAGCTCTCGCATCCAAACAAGGATCGAGCGTCGATCAATACCAATGCTTGGGTATCGATCGATACTACCTCAGAAAAGCATTAACACACATATCTATAATGTTCAACTAGATCCAATGCCAACTCTCTAATGCGCCTAGATATCTAATCCACACAGGGCTCGGGTTTCGTTAATTAATTGCACTCTCATGCCCCTCAATTGTCCTATGCTTCTAGGTTCAACCAATCAGTGACACTCTCGTGTTATTCCACTACTCTAGATCCTATTATTACAAGCCACCCTGGTGTAGAGATTATAGATAACCTAGCAATCCTATGACTATTAGTTTGACATTAAGAACATGAAATCCCTAAACCTAACAAGATGATTACTCGGACATGGAAGCAATAACACAAATCATAGTCTGAATAAATAATAGATATAGAAATCAATATAAAACCAAAGGATTTCCAATCAATCTCTTAAGAAGAATTGATCTTCTCTCCAAAACTTTAAAAATAAAGAATAAAATAAAGCTTGGTGCCTAAACAATGGAATAGAAACATATAAATAGGATTTTAGGTCGTCCATGGGTATTTTGGTAATTTTTGATGGCTTCTGGGCTTAAGTCAGCCATTAAAAAAAGTCAAGCATTATCTTCTGGGATCACCGTCGATCGAAACCAAGGTTGTACCGTCGATCGACACTCATTCATCTTCTCGATAGCTTCCTCTCGAGAGGCAGACAGACCACGCTTCAGTAAATAAGGCATAACCTTATATCTAAGTGTTAGATGGACCTCAAACTGGTGTAATTGGAAAGTAAAACCTCTATCTTCTGTCAAAAGATCATCTCAATTGCACCGTGGGAAGGTCTCCATCCATAGCTAAACATCTGATGCATCTGCCGCAGTTCGTAATCTCTAAAAGCTCTAGAATCACTAAAGTTCTCCAGAACGTACCTGAACCTGAAAAATATTCTAAAATATACTCCAAACATATATAATAGACTCTAAATAGGGCTGATATCATGGCACAATAATGTTAAATATCAGGCCTATCATATAGTAGGATTGGCTAGTTACACAAATGCATTGACAACCTTCAAGAGAGGATTAGACAAATTGAGATCACCAAAGAGAATATGTAAAGCCAAAGAACCTGAGCAAAATAATCCATGAGAAGCTTCGTTGGTACCTGGTTCCACATGAGAAAAGAGGATATGGACATTTGTTTTCCAACAAGTGATACTCTACCCCCATCTTAGTCCAAACAGTGCTAAAACGTCAAGCTAATGAAAATAATAACCAAGCGCTGAGTGAGAGACAACCCACCATTAGGTATGTTTTAAATTTATTTTATTTTCATGATCTTACTAATTTTCATATTTTTCTTTATTTACAGTAAAAAAGAAGATCGAGAACGAAGCCATCGGTCGACGACGGAGCATAACCATTGGTCGATACCGATCACCGTCGGTCAACGTCATCACATTACCATTGATCGACACTCGTAATAGAGTCTGGTATTTCGACTTTCCTTATTACTTTTATGTATGTTTTAATTTTTTCCCACCTAACCGAGACGGGATAACACTGGGGACAATGTTATTTAAGTTGGGGGAGGATTACTTATGTTGCTTTTTATTTTGAGTTTTATACTTATTTGTTTTATTGAGTCAAGAAAAGATTATGATCATATTTAAATATTTTACTTATCATCTAACCATTCTATAGAACTATTCTAGATTTGTTGGTTGCAAAGAGTACTAAAGATACCAAAGTGGATCACCATGCCACTATATTACACTTACTTAGAGAATTTTAAGGAACCGAACCTAACCTCCAACATAATTTGACTTATATGCTTGCTTTGGGGTTTGGCATGCATTGGATCGGATTCTTCTTGCAAGTCTGGAAAGCAAAAGTGTAACGACCCATTTACCGGCCCAGTTATTTTGGCCCAACAAAACCTAGGTCCATCGCAGGAAACCCTAGGTAACTCCTATAAATAGTGTTCCCTGCAAATTATTTTTTCAGAAAACTCATTGCGTCAAAACTCTGCAGAAATCGAGCCGTCGAGTAGATCTGAGATCGCCCAGCCCCTGTCGTCGCCCCTAAGCCGAGATCGGACCTCCCACCACCGTTAATCACCGAAGGTAATCACCGAAAGCCGTCGTAGCCAAGTCCTTTTGTATTCCATTTAGAAAATTGATCGTATCTCTCTAACCGTGTGGTTTTTCACGAATCCAAGACCACCATTGTGTTCGTGACGCCGAGAAAAGTTCGTAGCATGAGTAGCAGCCGGAGAGCCGCCGCCACGCACAGTTACGCGCAGCCGAAAAATCCGTGCGGGAATCTCATGCGCTGCCGCGGACCGCCGGAGCAGCCGCGCGTGATCCTCATGTGCCACCGTCGCCGACCACCATTCGCCGGAGCCACCTTTCCGGCCATCCACCGCCGTGTCACCGCCGCGCCTCCACCGCCGCCGATGAATTTTCCGGTAAGCCACTGTCTCCCCACCGCCACCGCCGTGACCTTCGCCGGAGACTTGCCGGCAAATGGGTCAAGCGGTTGGGTTGATTCGATTTTGGTTCGGTTTGCTAAACCGGTTGGCTATTAAAATTTGAAATTTAATTGGATTATACCGGCTGGTTATTTAAAATTAATTTTTGGTTAAGCAAACCGATTGGTCCAATTGAATTCGAATCCGGTTAGGGTAAACCGATTCGTTCAATTTGATTTCAATTTGGCCAAGGGTTGACCGGCTTGGGTCAGATTTGACCGTGTTGACCTTTGACCTGCGGGTTGATTTTTTTACCAGATCACCGGTTATCCGTTTTTGACCGTTCGAAGGGCGTTCTGACTCGATTTTTCATCCTGATTTCAGATTTGGAGTCCATTTGAGGAGCAAAAGTTCATAAATACCACCTTTCCATATTGCCAAGGTGAGGGTCTATTCCGTAAATCGTGTTACTAGTGTAGAATTCTTTCTATCGTCGTTTAGTTTCGAAACATGTTTCGTCTGATTGAATCGTGTCTTGTGTGATAGTTAGGATTCAATGTAAACCGAATCAGGGGTCTAGAGGATTCAACTTGATATGGATTAAGTGATGTTAAGTGATGTTATATATATATATATATATGTATACATAGATATGAGTGGGGACTATGTGATGCGGGCGGCTGTTCAGGGAGACCTGGATTAGCGATACTTATGAGGGCGGGGGTGTGGAGACATCTGGGCTATATATGCATACTGGGAGGGTGGGGGCTCAGAGACGTTTGGGCTATCGACGCATATTTGTGTGGGGCGTGGTGCAGAGACGTTTGCAGAGATGTCTGGGCTAACGACGTTTATTATGAATGTTGTAATATCCGTATGAGGAGAATGCGGGGTGTATGAGCTAGTTATGCACTATCAGCGCATTGTTTATTCTTTGTGATGCCATAAGCGTCGTGTTTGTTCATGCTACAGCTAAACTTCCATAGTTGGAGTTTTATTTACTTAGTCAGTGGTTTGCGTGTCTAGCATCCCATACCTCACTGAGTGACTGCACTGTTACTCACTCCTCTTCCTTTTTCCCCCCTTTCAGGTGAGACTCACTAGTAGGAGTGATCTTATTGGATTGGTGCTTTTGGACTGATTTTCGTCGTGTTATTTCAGAATTTTATTTATTTTATTATCGACATTTATTCAGTTTTATTTTATCTTTGGATTTATAGTGTTTTGATTTATTTATGAGATTTCAGATTATCTATTTAATTTATTATTTCAATAATACGGGTTTTACAATTTGGTATCATAACGGGTTCCGTCCCGGCCCCGGCCTAGGATGTCGATTTATGGGACCTGGTTTTAATCAGATTTGATGGTTTTCAAATCAAATTGGATATTTTAAATTTTTAAAGAAATAAGACCTTTATGGCAGTATTATTTCCTTAAACAATCGTTGGTATCTGATTTCAGCAGAAGTTGACCATTTGCTTTTTCTTTCAGATGCCGCCACGGAGGAGAGTTGGTCGTCCGCAGGCCGCTAGAGCAGCTCGAGAGGCTGGATATGAGCATGTGCCGCCAGCAGCTTCGCAGAATACGGTTCTGCCAGTTGATCATTATTCTTTGTGGAAGATGGTGCAGGATGCGGCTCGACAAGCTGCTCAGGAGGCAGTCCAGCAGGTTGCCCAGGAGGCCGCTAGGAAAGTTGCCCAGGCTGCAGCTCAGGAGGTCGCATGACAGTTGGATGCAGCTCAGCAGAAACCACGTGGACCTCAGGTTCAGGTGCAGCATGGTCTGGAGATTCACATGCAGCAGGCCGCCCTAGTTCAGGTCCCACAGTTTTGGGGTCAGCAGCCCCCCGTTCAGCAGGTCCAGGGGTTTTTCATGTCCCACCACCACCACCCCCGCTTACAGTGCAGGTTCACGAGTGTAATGAGGCCGCTCTTTAGAGTGTTGGGGCTGTTGAAGTACATGGATTTGGAGATATTTGAGGGGACTGTAGAGCGCACGGTTGCTCATGATTGGAGACATAGGTTGGTGACATGTCCATTGTCCACGACGATTCTGCCTTAATATAGTTGTGTTATATCTGCGTGGGGATGCGGCAGTATGGTGGGATGGAGTAGGATTGACACATCAGGCCGAGCCGACATATGAGTTTTTCCTCGAGACATTCGACAAGAAATACTTTTCGAGGGAAGCCTTACACCAGAAGAAGAATGACTTTGAGCATCTGAGACAGGGTACTAAGACTATCAGGGAGTATGAGCGGGAGTTTAGCCGACTTTGTAGGTTTGCTGGTAATAATATGGATGAGGAGGATCTGATCAGGAGATTCTTAGATGAGATGTGAGTTGATGCAGTGTGGTGACTTACACTAGCTTGGAGGATCTGCTAGAGAAGGCCGCTATGCAGGAGTCATGTATTGCTGAGGAGCTGAAATACTCGAGGGCAGCTCAGCCTAAGACTAGTAGGACTGCTGAGTCACAGAAGAGGCCATTTGATCATACTGGGGGATCTTATTGTGTGTGTTGTCGTCATCACCATATGGGAGAGTGTTTCCAGTGCTTTACTTGTGGCCAGTTCGGGCACAAAAGTAGGACTTTTCGGGTTAGGCCATCTGGTACTCAGGGTGTAGCACCAGCACCAGTAGTGAGAGCAGCAGCAACACCAGTAGCGAGGGCAGCAGCAGCACTACCACCACCACCGCCAGTAGCACCAGGGGCTTGTTTCACTTGTGGCCAGCTGGGCCATATATCCAGGTATTTCCCGACTAAGGGGCCTGCGGCCAAGTGTCCAGCCATCGCTCCATGTGTGTATGCTTTAGGAGAGGCCGATGGAGCTGAGCCGATAGCTGGTATGTGTTTCTTACTATTTTGGTTGAGTTTATGAAATTTTATTTTGTGGTATCTTGTGTAGTTAGTAAAAATGTTGTGTAGGATCAATTTCGGTTGGAGGTGAGCTAGCTCATACTTTATTTGACACGGGAGCTTCGCACAGTTTTGTGAGTCCGAGTTTGGTCAAGTCTTGGCTTTTTTGGGGTTGCTTCGAGCCGAAAGCCAAACAGATTCAGACAGCTGACGTAGAGAGATTGGGAGCCGTCGGAGTTCATCAAGATGTACCGGTCTTACTTGGAGGGGTTGATTTTAGTGGAGATTTATGACGTTATTCTTAGGATGGATTGGCTGACACGTCATCGAGTAGTGTTGGATTGTCCGAGAGCCAAAGTTCATATTCCTAATTCAGATGGGAAGAATACATTTCAGGGTATTCAAACACAACTGGGAATTTCTATAGTCTCCATGTTGCAGCTGAGGAGCTATTGGAGAGAGGGGCTGAGGGATTTTTTGCCACCATTTCTATGGTTAAGGAGGAGGAAAAGCCTGACTCGCAGACTATTCCAATGGTTGTGGAGTATGAAGATGTATTTGAGGCCTTAAAAGGGCCACCGCCAGCTAGAGGAGATGTACTTACGATTGAGTTGGAACCAGGGACATCACCGGTTTCACGAGCTCCATACCGTTTAGCGCCAGCAGAGATGGCAGAGCTGAAAAAGCACTTGGAAGAACTATCGGATAAAGGTTTTATCAGACCGAGTACTTCACCGTGGGAGCACCAGTATTGTTTGTGAAGAAGAAAGATGGGAGTTTCAGGCTGTGTATTGACTATATAGGCTTGAACAAGTGACCATCAAGAATACGTACCCACTTCAACGTATTGATGAGTTATTGGATCATTTGCAGGGAGCTTCATGGTTCTCTAATATTGACTTGGCATCAGTTTATCACCAGATTGCTATAGCTGACGAGGATGTGTGGAAGACTGCTTTCCGTACACGATATGGAAAATATGAGTTTGTGGTGATGCCATTTGGGTTGACGAACGCACCTGCAGCGTTCATGAAGCTCATGAATGATTTGTTTCACGAGCATTTGGATAAGTGTGTGATTGTCTTCATTGACGACTTCTTGATTTATTCTTGGAGCAGAGAGGAGCATGCAGAGCATTTGTGGATTGTGTTGGGTAAGCTCAGAGAGCATCAGTTCTTTGCTAAGTTGAGTAAGTGTAGCTTCTGGCAGACGAAGATTAGATTCTTGGGTCACGTGATTTCTGAGGCAGGAGTTGTAGTAGATCCAGAGAAGATTACTGCAATATCAGAGTGGCCTATACCTAAGACCGCTACTAAGATCCGTAGCTTTTTGGGGTTGGCATGATAATATAGAAAGTTTGTTAAGGGTTTTGCCAGTACCGCCAAATATTTGGAGGTCGTATTTGTATGGAGAGAAGGTGCAAATTCTCACAAACCACCAAAGTTTAAAGTATAGTTTTACTCAGGCGGACCTGAATTTGAGACAACGGAGGTGGATGGAGTTGTTAGCAGATTACAATTTAGATATCACTTATCATCTGGGTAAAGCCAATAAGGTGGCAGATGCCTTAAGCAGGCGAAGAAGCGATATTTCATGGACCAAGGTGGTTCAGGAGCTTAGTGGGACACTTGCTAGTCTCAGACTGTGTGCAGTTACTGTTGAAGGAGAGACAGCCGGTCTTGAGGCCTTAGTATGCCAATTTATTGTGGAGGATATGGAAAGCTAGGATATTGACGCAGCTTTGGGTAAGCAGATAGAGAATGAGAATATTGGATATCATACAGCTTCGAGCGGGATGTACATGTACCGGAATCGAGTTTATATGCCAGACGATAAGCTGTTAAGGAAGGAGATCTTGCAGCAAGAACACCACTCGCGTTTTTCTATCCATCCGGAAAATACTAAGATGTATAGGGATCTGAAGCGCTATTATCGCTGGCCTGGTATGAAGAAAGATGTTGCTACATTTGTATCGCAGTGTCAGACATGTCAGATGGTTAAAGCTGAGCATCAAGTGCCTAGCGGGTTATTGTAGAACTTGTCGTTGCTAGAGTGGAAATTGGACATGGTGACTATGAATTTTGTGACTGGACTTCCGATACCTTATGGTGGGAAAAATGTTATTTGGGTGATTGTGGATAGACTCACCAAGTCTGCTCACTTCCTAGCAATCAAGAAGACAGATGGAGCTGAGCAGTTGGCACATATATACATCAGAGAGATTGTGAGATTGCATGAAGTTTCTGTTAGTATTGTATCTGATCGGGACACAAAGTTCACATCTGCATTTTGGGGAGCCTTTCAGAAGGCGCTTGGGACAAAGTTCCATATGAGTACAACTTATCATCCGTAAAAAGACGGGCAGTCAGAAATGACTATTCAGACCTTGGAGGATATGCTCAGGGCTTGTGTTTTTGATTGGGAAGGGAGCTGGGGAAAGTATTTATCTCTAGCAAAGTTTGCCTACAATAACAACTACCACTCAAGTATTGAGATGGCACCATATGAGGCTCTTTATGGTAAGCCTTGTCGTACACCACTTTGTTGGACATAAGTGGGGGAACGACGTGTCATAGAATCAGCAATGGTTCAAGAGATAGTAGAGCAGGTAGAGATGATCATGACGCGACTTAAGGAATCCCATGACCGTCAGAGGAGTTATGCAGATAAGCGCCAGAAAAATTTGGAGTTTCAGGTGGTTGACTTAGTGTACCTGAAGATGAGGACATTTCAGGGAGGATCTAAGACTCATAAGCTAAAGAAGCTTAAACCAAGATATATGGGACCGTACCACATTGTGGAGCGGATCGGAGCAGTGGCATATAGATTGCAGTTATCAGCGGAGTTGTCAGACTTCCATGATGTGTTTCATGTATCAGTGTTGAGGAAGGTTCTAAAAGAACCAGAGCTCATTTTGCAGCAGCCACCACGCGATCTCGGCAAAAATTTGTCTGCACCTATTCAGCCAGTTGAGATTTTGGATCGAAAAGTAAAGCGGTGCAGGGAATGATGACCATGATGGTCAAGGTTCGTTGGGAGAGAGATAGGAACCATGGGGGAGAATTTTAACGACCCATTTATCGGCCCAGTTATTTTGGCCCAACAAAACCCAGGTCCATCGCAGGAAACCCTAGGTAACGCCTATAAATATTGGTCCCTGCAGATTATTTTTTTCCAGAAAACTCATTGCCTCGAAAATCTGCATAATTCGAACCGTCAAGTAGATCTGACATCGTTCAGCCCCAGCCGTCGCCCCCTAAGCGGAGATCGGACCTCCCACCACCGTTAATCGCCGAAGGTAATCACCAAAATTCGTCGCAGCCCACGTCCATTTGTATTTCCGTTTATCAAATCGATCGTATCTCTATAACCGTGTGGTTTTTCACGAATCCAAGGCCACCATCATGTTTGTGACGCCGAGACGAATCCAGAGCAGGAGGAGTAGCCGGAGAGCCGCCGCCACACGCGGTCAAAAGATCCGCGCGTGAATCTCACGCGCCGCTGCGGATCGCCGGAGCTGTCGTGCGTGACCCTCACGCGCCACCATCGCCGACCCACCATTCTCCGGAGCCGCCGTTTCCGACCATCCCGCCGCCGCACTTAACCACCGTGTCGCCGCCGCACCTCCGCCGCCGTGTCGCCGCTGGTGACTTTTCCGGTAAGCCATCATCTCCCCACCGCCACCGCTGGTGACCGTCGCCGGTTACTCGGCAACTCAGCCGATTCCTACTCGGCGCGTCAACTCGGCGACTAAGTCAACCGGTTGGATGATTCGATTTTGGTTCGGTTTGCTAAAACCGATTGGCTATTAAATTGAAATTAAATTGGATTAAACCGGGTGGTTTATTTAAAATTGATTTTTGTAGTAAACTGATTGGTCCAATTGAAATGAATCCGGTTAGGGTAAACCGATTGGTTCAATTTGATTTCAATTTGTCAAGGGTTGACCAGCTTGGGTTAGATTTGACCAGGTTGACCTTTGACATGCGGGTTGATTTTTTGACCAGATCACTGGTTATCCATTTTTGACTGTTCGAAGGACGTTCTAACTCGATTTTTCGCCCTGATTTCAGATTTGAAGTTCATTTGAGGAGCAGGTGTTCATAAATACCACATGTCCATATTGCTAAGGTGAGGGTCTATTCCGTAAATCTCGTTACTAGTGTAGAATTCCTTCTATCGTTGTTTAGTTTCGAAACATGTTCCGTCTGATTGAATCGAGTCTTGTGTGATAGTTAAAATTCAATGTAAGCCAGAATTAAGGGTCTAGAGGATTCAACTTGATATGGACTGAGTGATGTTAAATGATGTTATGTATATATATTTATATATATATATGTATACATAGATATGAGTAGGGACTATGTGATGCGGGCGGCTGTTCAGGGAGACCTGGATTAGCGACGCTTTTGACGGCGGGGGTTCAGAGACATCCGGGCTATCGACGCATACTGGAGGGTGGGGGCTCAGAGACGTTTAGCCTATCGACGCATATTTGTGTTGGGCGTGGTGCAAAGACGTTTGCATTCGACGCTTATCGGTTATGGGTGGAGGTCCAGAGATGTTTGGGCTAGCGACGCTTATTATGATGTTGTATATCCGTATGAGGAGAATGCGGGGTGTATGAGCTAGTTATGCACTACCAGCGCATTGTTTTTTTCTGTGTGATGCCATAGGTGTCATGTTTGTTCATGCTATAGCTAAACTTCCATAGTGGGAGTTGTATTTACTTAGCTAGTGGTTTGCATCCCATACCTCACTGAGTGACTCCCTTGTTACTCACCCTTCTTCCTTTTCCCCCTTTCAGGTGAGACTGATGAGCAGGAGTGATCTTATTGGATTGGTGCTTTTGGACTGATTTCCTTCGTGTTATTTTCAGACTTTTATTTTATTTTATTTTATTATCGACATTTATTCAGTTTTATTTTATCTTTGATTTATGGTGTTTCAAGTTATTTATGAGATTTCAGATTATCTATTTATTTATTTTTTCAATAATACGGGTTTTACAAAAAGTTTGTATGCTTCTGATTTCCTTCTCTCTCTCTCTTCAGCATCTATAAAAATATATGATTGAGATGATTTCTTGAAAGATGCAGAGGGTTAGGTAAATTACTTGTGACCCATTATTCTAATTCAGAAATGAATGATCACACACTGTGAAAGCGAGGGATAGGTAAATTACCTATGATCCCATTATTCGCCTACACTTTGTCAAAGTGAAATTTAAAAAAAAAATGAAATATAAACAAGATGGACTGTATCAGCATCATTGATTCATTGAACTTAGAAAAAAAAATATAAAGAGATTCAGAAAGAAAGAGGAATGCAAGGGATCTAAAAAGACTGGATGTGTGTTCAGATACTTGTAGGAGTAAGAGTCATTGTGTCCTTTGATCTATACTCCAAAGGTAAAGTCTACATTTTTATTTTATGCAAGAAATTAGGTTAGTAAAGGGGTGAGTCAAGCTAGTATTCGCTAAGTTATTGGTAGAATGGATTATACTAGCATAATGTATATAAAGTTTCTCTAAGATTGATATTTTGTTGATGCGGTTGCAACATAGTAAATATGATAATGATAAGCTAGAGATTTTGTGAGTCTCTGTGTTTTCAAATCTCTTCCGCAGGTTTACCCTTGTTTCGCTTGAGGATAAAAAATGTTTAAGTCTCGGGGATTTGATAGATCCTAATATTTACCTATTTTAGACCATATTATAGACCATGTTTGGAGTCTGTTATGTGTGTCTTGTATGTTTTAGAGTCTTTTCAAGTTTAGGTACATTTTGGAGCATTGTAGAGATTATGAGAGTTTTTGGAGCTCAAAGAGAGAGGAACCCCGTAGCTGGTCAAGTTCAGCAAAGTACGAGTCAAGACAGAGCATTGTGCCGATCGACGACGCACGCTTGCCGTCGATCGACGGTCGATGCGCAATAGCCCAATTCACAAAGTACCCGACTTGAAGCCCAAATCACAGAAATTACAAGATTGCCCCCATGAAGAGTTTTACCTAGTTTATATTATTTTTGCTAATGTTTTATGCAAATGGAGAAACTTTTACAAGCTTTGATAATTTTCATAATAAACATAGTAGTTTAGGGTTCTTTGGGAAAATATCAAGACTCCTGGAGCTTTGTATTGGAACCCTATTTTTTATCCATATTCTTTATCTTATGCATTATTTAATGTTTATGATTATGTTCTACTTAGCTATGTTTGAATAGTCACCTTGTTAGATTTAGGATTTATTAATGGTTTTGATGGATTATCCCAACAATAGAATTCTTAGGATGATTATTAGATATATCATTAGAATTGTGTTTATTGCTTGTGTTTTTGAGCAGCTAACTAGAACCCTGATCGTAGGATAATTAACATTGTGGGAGTAAGATCGTTACATGAACAAATTCTGTTGAGCTTAAATTACTAGATTCAATCAAGAGAATGGTCTAGTGGTTCTAAGTGAACCAATCGAATCTAGTTGTTTAATGCTTGACTAAGAAAGCCACCGATCGATGCCGTTTGCATAGCATCGATCGACGGTCATCACGAATTTGCACATGAAAGTTGTAGGTTGTGAGCTTAGCCATAGGATAGATATAACTTAATATATTTACTAATTGAATGTGTTCTCTATGATTTGAAAATTCATTGGCTTCTATCTATTATAATTCACTACCTGAAAACCCTAGATCTAGCTATTTTCCTTACTTGTTTACATACCAACAATCTCTCTATTTACTTATTCTAAAGTCTTATTAATTTCCTAGAATAACTAAGTTGATTATCAAATTTATTGTGTGCCCTTGCTCTCTGTGGGTTCGATCCCTAAGTACTACGGATCCCTAAGTACTACAGGTGAACCTCTTATTTGAGAGAGTAATCAGTAGCTCTAGGGTAATTTGAGCATATATCATGAAGCATATCGACTAGTCTACAATCTTGTCCGACCAGGTGCCCTCAATACCACATTACTCCTATCAACTACAAAGCCGCGTGCTCATGACGCCACGTGCCAAAAGGCTACATGACTATATAGGCCACGCACCATCAATTATATGAATTACAAAGGGCTAAATTTTTCATGGACAGACACATAGGTGATCCCCACTAAATGATGAATCTATAAATCCAAACACCTTGCATGGTGACATGCCTCGGTGCCCGTAAGAAAACTTTGGAAGCACGAACCATCAATTGGAGCAGGAAACCATGGAGTTATAACTATAGAAAATCAGCTCTTTCCATACGATAAATCTCTCCTTCTGCTATCAAGACACTAATGACGTATACTGACCCATACCCTTATGGCAGTAGACTAAAGGCCAGATCTTCTGGTTTATCAACAACAGAAGCAGAAAAATGCATTACGCCATATTATCTCCTTCTACCTATCATTCTTACTGTTGAGCACAAATCACTTGTACCAAAATTACCACTAACAGTTGGCGCTAGAAAGAAGGACAGTTTTAAACTATATGATGATGTTATAGGTGAAGGAGACATTACATGTATTCCTGCAATAACTCATAACACCAGCCACTTGTGGCAAGCAATGACTTATTCTCACCAAATCAAAAGCTCACGCAGATAGAAACCCGTAACAGTTCTCTAAGGGAGGATAACACCTTACTAAGAGAATTACCAAAACACAACAGATCAACTAGTTATGAGTTCCTGCTGCTCCATGTCCCAACCACAAATACAATCTTTGGATTCAGTGATCCTAATCATGAGCAGTCTTACCAGCATCTATATCAACAAAGAATGCACTGCAGAAAATATAACAGGCCCTAAACACCACCAATGTGTCAAGGTACACAACTCCGCCTCACATGAAAAGATGTAAGGTCCTTAAGCAGGAGACAACACATTTCTTTATGGTTTACAACTTCAATGAATTCCAAAAGTAAGAGGAGTCACAAGAAGAGTTTCTGAGAATACTACGGGCATGGTCAAACCACCACTAAGAAGAGGAGCACTTCCCAAACACCAGGCGAGTTGCAATTACTTCTTGTCTCCTGCCATTAGCATGTTTTCCCAACATAGCAGCCGGAGAAAAATGCTAACTCTATATCAACATGCGTTGGCCGTCATATCCTCTACTCAATTAAGAATAAAAGAGAATAAACGAAGCAGGAGAACACATGTTCATGTTATAAACACATATTATACACATCCAACAATTTATATTAACCTCCATCGACAACAACCATGAAATAGGAGCTGCTTGAGTGGAATCTAAATCACCCGCATCCTTCAAAACCTATGACCACATAGCACCACAAATCAGAACACAAATGTAGAGATTGGGATATGGGTATTATGTTAATGTTAGTAAAAACACTTGGAAAATATTGGGAATAATAAATACTTGAGGGCAAACATTAGTCTAAAGGTTGCTTTTAATAAAACAAAGACGTAGCAATGGTTTGCATAATACTTTCAAACGTGAAGAAGACATGCAAATTTATGTTATCACTAGAATAAAAACGCCTCCACCATATTATTTGAACATTATATGGCGACATCTAATAATCTCAGATTTCTTAGAAACACAAATTGATTTTTAACAACTTTTCTTATTTCTTTAGAAACTTCTCAAAACTAAAGCTTATAATGTTTTTTCTTAGATGTCTTGTGATCTACTCTCTTTAATCATATGGAACACATCTTTCATGAGACCTATATTTATAGTGAAAGACATTTTCCTTTAACATGTGGGATATGGAAAACACAAACCTAATCTAATAGAAAACTTTATTTTCCCTACTCCAGATTTCCTTATTGTGTGTTATCTCTTAACATATTAAACATCTAATAATGTGTTAAGTTTTCACAAGCTTGGAATTATCCAACAATCACCTCCCTTAATTCTAACTTGAATTACGGAGATCAATATCTTGAACTCCAATTTAGCTCCTCATTTGCTTGAACTTAAGCATTGCTAATGGCTTGGTAAGGATGTTGTCCTTCTTCTAACACTCAACGTTTGCATGTATCGACTTAGAACACCCACTGTGTAACACACGCATGGTCTTGTGTGAAGTAGATACCTCAAACATCCTATACTTTTGTATTCCATAACATTATCTTTGGTTCATCGTGAGTCATGTTACACACTATCATATTTGTGTCACATAACAAGAAATCTCCTCCTTCATTCTTGAGATACACTGATGTGCACTTCCTAAAGCTCATCTCCTTTAGGACCTGGTCGAGTTTCACATTCCAAGTTCTTGGTGCTTGGCGTAACCCATACAACGCCTTGTGTAACACATAAACTTGATCCTCTTCTCATTTCTTTACAAACTCTCACGTCATGTTTCTTGTGGTAGACTCACAACTCAGCTACCATGGCTTCAACCCATTCTCGTGATTAAATGAACTCGGATGAGGTAAAGTCTCCTCCTCTATCGTTGCGAAAGGTCTCAATGCTTTCCTTAAACTTTTTGAAACGATATAATACCTCATTCTTCTTCTTCAGATGAGTCATACATATCTTCGCGTGTGCTACACAACCGAATACCCTCAAGTGCTCGATATTAGGTTTCTTCGATATGAGACATTCATATGGCTTTTGACTCGTCATGGATAAATCCAACATCTTCCTTACACGAGCAGCTCCAAGGTGTCGTGACTTGATGGCGTTCCAGATATCTTTAGAAGCGGATTGTTCTCCCACCTCTCCCAACGCCTTCCTTAATCAAGTTTTCGGGAACGAATTGAAACATAAGAGCTATCGCCACATCTTTCTTCTTTTGATTATCCGAACCAGGTTCTATCATGTCACATACTTTATGAACACGCATCATAATCTTCATCTCATCGACCAAACTGTATAGTATGTCGAGTTCAACATTGGACATAGGATGGATGCGGATCCAAGGTCCTTCGTGCGTGAAGCTCTATTCACATCAGCCATCTTTTCTTCACGATCTTAGCTTCACAGTCACCAGGATCAAAGCTTCAACTTAAGCATTGATCGAAGCTTCAACTTAAGCTCTGATTTCCAATTCATATCTCTTAGAAACACAAAGATTTATAAGAACAATTTTTCTCGTTGCTTTAGAAACTCATCAAAATTACAGTTTAATGTTTCTCTTAGATCTCTTGTGATCTACTCTCTTAGATCTTATGGAACACCTCTCCATGAGACTGAATTATATTTATAGTGAAAGACAAATTCATTTAACATGTGAGATATGGAAAACACAAACCTAATCTAGTAAAAAACTTTATTTTCCTTTTCTAGTTTGCACAAATCTCTCAAATAGACTTTTTTGAAGTTTTTGTCACAAAATAGACCTTAAAAATGACCAAATAGACCTTTTTATTTTACAATTTTTTTTAATTATTTTAATCCTCATCTCTAAAATCTCACCCCATAACTCTAAACCTTAAGTTTAGATTAGTTAACTCAAGGTGTATAAATTTACATTTACAATTTTTAATAAAGTCTATTTTGGTCACTTTTCTCCTTGAGTGCTATTTTGGGGACAAAATTTTTTTAAAATCTATTTTGGTCATTATCTCTTAACATATTAAACATCTAATAATATGTTAAATATTCACAAACTTGGAATTATCCAACATAATCATGGCATAAAATCAGTTAGCATGTGCTTTCCTTCAGCATGGACAACCAGCCATGTCGTGTCGTTACGGTAACACATTAAAAAAACAACATCCAATAAAGAAAGCATCAACCATGAATTGTTTATTAAACAAAGACACGAGTAAACTTAAACAAGGAAATTGACCCAAATGTGAAATACAAATAATTGTGAATGGAATGTCAAATATATACTTAGTAGCTTAACCAATAATTGACTGTCAACACGACACATCTCCAATCTATAATAGAGCACAAGAGTACTAGAACAACATTAAAAGAAACTTTAAAAATCTCTCAAACAAATGAAAGTATTAATATCTAATTATGTAACTTCTTACAATAATTTAATTACTAAGTACTCACATATTAATAGTAAGATTCTCACAACAGTAAAAGAGTCTCTCCAAATGAGAACATCACTACTTCTCTCTTACCCTTTGATTAGTTTTTATTTCTTTTAATTGTGAGAAACTCTTTATAATGATGTTTAAGACTTTTATTGTAACATTCCAAAATTCAGACCCTTTTTTAAAAAAGAAGATAAAAGGACTTCTTTAAAACCCATTAGGAAAAACTTAGGATTCCCTCTCCTTTTCTCTATAAATAGAGTTGTCTCCTCTCCATTTTCTCTCATCCTGAAACTAAAGCGAAAGCTTTGCAAGGAATTCCCAAGAGACAAAAGCCCCTAGCCGTCAAGCTTCTTCTTCTTCCTCTTCTCTCTCTCTCTCTCTCTCTCTCTCTGTCTCTCTCTCTCTCTCTCTCTCTCTCTCTCTCTCTATGCCCGCTCTCCTCTCCTCTCCATGATTCTTCTTCCTTTCTCTCTCCTCTCCCACCGTTGTTCTTTCTCTCTCTCTCTCTTCTCATCGCGATCCTCTCTCTTCCTTGCGTAAGCATCCGCAAGTGGTGGTGGTGCCATCGCGAGTTGTGGTGGTGGCGGCTGTGAGGTTGCAGATCTGAGTTTTTTGGATTCTCTGAGATTCATATTCCCGTTTCCAGATCTCCTTCATCTATTTCTAAGGTGAGGTGATTCGAATCCAATTTTCTTTCCATGATCTCTATATTGGTTGATGAGAACAGGGTTTGGATAATCCTTATTTGAAAGTTAAGTTGTTAGATCATAAAGGATGCTACGTTGTTAGATGAATGGATCATGATGCATAAGAAATCTCACACTGTTTAAAGGACTTAATGGACTGCCTTGTGTTGATGTGGATGAATGTTATGAATGATTGCTTGTGTGAATGGTTGTTATGTGTTATGCGATGAATGATGATGAAATCTAGGTTGCTAGAAAGAAGTGCGCGCCTAATTTAATAGTGGATGTTATATTTGGATGATATTACAATGGGTATTAATAATTGATATCATGTATGTATGGTTGTAAAGTGAAGTATGTGTGTGACCCCGAGAACGGGTGGCGTCTATTGAATGTGTTAAGTTTAAAGTTAGGGTTAATGTGAATGAGAATGAGAATGTGAATGTGAATGAGAAATGAGAATGTGAAAGAGAATGAGAATGAGTTAATGGTGAATGTGTATTTATTGAGACACCAAAAACGGGTGGCGTCTAGAATGAGATGTGATGAGATATGTGAATAAGACCGTGAACGGACGGTGACCACAAAAGGGGGGATAGAAAATGTGAAAGGGCACCGTAAGATCGAATCAATGCCGAGTCATGGCATAATTATGGCTATTAGGAGCGGGGTGGCAGACAGAGCCGGAAGGGGCCAACGATGCTGCAACTTGGATAGCCATTTAGGAAGTTGGGAGGCCGTGGTTCACGTAAGACCTTTCGGGACTGGCCGACAAGAGGTGGGACATCCTTGAGCGAGCTTGTAGGTCCTTATGTCTAGGATGACTGGTGTCGAGTCGAATCGTTGGGTTGAGCCGAGTCGAATAAATGGTGCAGCAGTGACTGTGTTCATTGTATTGTGTGATCGCTAGGTTCATAGAAAATTACGGAAATGATGTTGTGTGTTATCGATGCATTCGATCGATTGGTTGTAGTGATCGATAGGTTCATAAATTTTTTATAAATATTGTGTGATCGATTGGTTGTAGTGATTGTATTATGTGATCGATAGGTTCATAAAACTTTTATAAAATATTTAGAAAAATTAATTAAGTTTATTTTTCATCAAAATGTTAAGCTACTTTTGAAAATAATCATTCATTAAAAGTAAATTTTCAAAATGATTTCAAATTTAGGGTAAAAATGAAATTCCCCCTTTTAACGATCACCACTTTCGTATATGAAATTTAGTCAACAACAACGTACAGTCTTTGACGCTTAATTTCCTTATATTTTTATGTACAAAGTTCTCTTAAATAACTTTAAAATAGATTTTTTCACCAAAAAACATACAAAGAGAAAAAAAGACTAAAAGAAGCTTTATTAAAAGGTAAAAAAATTTATACCCTTATTTTATAAAAATTTAAATATAAATAATTAAATAAATAAATGATAATGATGATAATAAAATCTATAGTTTTCTAATTAGATGTTTTTGAATTCAAAATTTTATAAAAAAATTGAATTCTATTTCCAATTTTTTTCAAAATTAATTTTCTTTTTGAATTTTTTTTTAAAACTTTTACTTTAAATTCTAAATATTTGATTATTTTTAAAAATCCTAAATTCTACCCAAAAAATACATCCTTCAAATCTAAATCATAAGTGTAGATTAATTAATTTTACGGTGTAAAAGCATCATTTATTTATTTATTTAAATCTAAGTCTGTCATAATATTTTACTAGTAATTTGATTGAATAATTAAATTTAGATTATAAAACAAAATTCTGTGGATTAGAAGAGAACACGTCATTCAGAGTTTCTTCTAAACGATGGAGAATACTTTCTTTTAGACAATATTTTTTCTTTGATGTTTTTCTCTTACTGTTCGATTGTTTAATACTCCCCTCCGTTTTTTTATATTTGACGTTTTAGATGAAATTTTTTGTTTCAAATTATTTGACGTTTTCAATTTTCATGTAAAATTTATTAGTAATTAATGTTAGATGACCAATGATATAATAACTTCTATTTTATTATTGGTTGAATTGTGGTTAGGTAAACAATTAATGATGTTTTTGTTTAGAAAATGATAAAAAAATTAAATGTTATTTAATATATGTGTATAATCTTAAAACGTCAAATATAAAAAAAACGGAGGGAGTATTTTTTTTAGCTAGAAACTCTTTCATAAAAGCACCAGTGCGGTTGTTATAAGTATTTATTTACTTCTTTAAAAATAAATATTTTGGTCATTTTGACAATTATGTACTATATTTATGATAAAACGTTTTAAGGTGTTCCTAGTAAAATTTCCTGTTTATATAAGAAAAAACT